>CAJVPY010006277.1:0-10660 GCA_910591965.1 Dentiscutata erythropus | reverse complement strand
AAAAAATTACATATATTCTAAAAATTTTATTAATTTTTAATAAAATTTGATAAAGTTTACATAGTACAAACTTTTGCAGGTGCCAGATCTATTCTGCAGGGGTGATCACAAATTGGCCAATCAAATCACGTGTAAACAATATGTAAAATAGGGTCGCAAAGATAAAAACTACTATATCTTATGTTCTACTGAGCCAATTTTAATGATTCGACCACCATTAGAATCAGAAAAACCTCCTCTACAATTATATTTAACAATTTAATATAGTTACTTAATAAAAAAAATTATTATTATTAAATATGAAATTTTTAGTAACTACAGAACTAGTTTATTAATAGAAATGATCTACATACCCTCTACCCTTGAAAGTGGTTATTAGTCTAAAAGGTTATACGTATTAATAAAAAGGTGAAGACGTATTAGATTTAAAGTCAAATAATGTACGTCCATGTACTGTATACTTTTACTGCTAAGATTATATCACAGTAATGGCAAATTACCCAATTACTCAAATGACAAATGACTACCGTAGACGGCCATACAAAAGACCCGGGTAAAAACCTATACGTAGTAGACCTAGAAATAACATGCAATCTAGATCAAGCTCCTGAGATCTGCACACGGGTCTAGTACCCATTATTCGGGTGGATCTCCAAAATGCCTAAATGACAGAAGGGCATTTAACGTATACCGATTGATAATCTAATAATCTAATACGTTTTAACCGGGTCAAAATCCTGAAATTTAATTGTCGCGTCGCGTGATGTCGGGATTTGGATATTGGAATCCAGGACGCGACAATTAAATTTCAGGATTTTGACTTTTTTTTTTATTATCAATATGCCATATACAGGAAAGTTAGTTACATATTTCTACATAAGGATGATACGTATATAATGTAAACTATATTTACAACCTAATTTAAAACTATATATATAGCTACTATTAATTTTAGAGGGCCCTAGATATTCGGGCCTTAAATAAAGTTGATCGAGACAATAAATTGTATATGCTCTGAAAGTTTCACGTAAATTGAATAACGTTTATTAATTTACTTTCTCATTTACTTTTACACGTATATTAATAAGTTTCCAATTCACATGTGCAATATGAATTATTCACGCCACTTTTACATAAAATATTTATTCTAATTTTTAGCTTAGCTATGAAAAGTAAAAAGGTGCATTGATGTAATATACTGCCAGTATTGCGTTATTTGGTGTAAAAAATTTAAGCACTACGATAGTATTTTATTGTTTCTATGTTTTGCTACGTATATGCATTTCATTCAGATGCATAAATTGAACCTCTTCGAAATATGGGCAAAACAAATATCAAAGGGCTACGCCACATACAGACATGCTAAAGATAAAACTTTCTATAATGGGGGTTTCAAAGTTAAAACGCGGAAATCTAATTTCAATTGAAATTGATGACGTATTTATTTTGAAATAAGTGATCCGGCAATCAGATCTTATCTTCAGTTTGAACGAAAGTTTTACTTTTTATTTGTTTTTTTTTTTTACGGAGTATTATAAAAATTTTCCGATTTCGTGAAATGGGGATCTCCAAACACTCCCATTTCATTTTCCAATTTTAAAATCTTGAGAAACAAATAAGATTTTTCAAACTCTTATTTAATTTCAAAATGCGCCACTTTATTTGTTAACATTGAAATCCCAATGTGTACAATTTATATTCTGAACAAAGTACGAGTGTTGATTAATATAGCACAAATTTGACTTTTATATATGATGTAGCAACACACCTTAGAACATTCCTTAGAAAAATTCCTATTGTACAGTTTTTTCACAAATAAAATTAATCGAGATAAGAAAAAAGTAAATCCGCCAGGTCATCTAGATGACTTGAAATTTTGAATGACCGATCATTTTGAAGTCATTAGAAAAATTCAGATGACCGGGTCGTTTACCCATCACTGGTATATCAGATATATGAGGGAAAAAGGCCGTTCGGACTTTCAATTATATTTTGCATACAGTTAGCCGTCTATGGAAAATCGATAAATTTTTCAGACAGCTAACGAAAATCCTAACAGTCTTTTCTCTTGGCAGCACTCATATTAAGTAACAATCTAACCAATTTAACCTTAAACCAAACTGGTCAGGATTGATCGGCTGACCGGCTCATGTTAACTCATGTTATGGGATATAGTGAATCATATGTCCTATAACGTGATTTTCATGGAAAAGATCCCAATTGGTCTATCAGTTTTAATTTTTGACGATAATTGGTAAGTTAAGTGATTGTACTAAATCTCAAAGCTCAAATTTTCTGCATGCACAAAATATGGATGATGTACATTAACTCTAAGTCTCAAGTTTTAAGACTAAACTATGGTGTAGGATGTGCGCCCAGAAAAGAACATTTTGGACAGTTTTAAATTATATTAACCGTTTAGAATGAACATGAACTTTTGTTTTAACCGTCTAGACTAATTTGAATGACAACCATCCACATATTTGGCTATAAGGAGAGAAGCCCAATCAGATAAAAGCCCGCTAGGGTCGATTATAACTTAATCGGGTGATAAAATAAGATGAACATGCTTTAGGTTTACAGATAGTAAGTTATTTTTATATTATATAATTCCTTTTAATAGCTTTAAGTTACAATCGATAAATAAAGCTAAAAATAATTACGATCTATCGCTATACAAAAAAATTTAAATGCATAACAATAAGCGAATAATTAGGTTTAGCGTTGGAGTTGGTTATCGATGCTAAATTTTTTAATTTGTTGATTGGGGGTTATAATGTTAAGAGTTGAAGTTTCCCCTGTGTTCGATGGTGGTCGTTTAAATGCGCACATACAATGTGACGGATGTTTGTCCTAACCGTTAAACAAAAGTTATACTAACACGGTTCTAAACACAGTGTTTCAAATAAATGCATGAAGCCATAATTAAACGAGGTTATAAATAAAAAAAAAAAGCTATATATATATAATATAGTTAGATAAGTACATAAGTGCATATATAGTATATATATTATAAAAACTAATATAAATATTGATAGAGTACCGCTTACAATAAGAATTCGAAAAAAATCTACTTTCGCAGAGCCACATAAACCACTCAAATAAAGTAAATCGTACAACACATCAACCAGCTACGGGCTGAAAATCAAAAACGCAAAGTCTTAGCTGTCAAGATTTATCATACGTCTATAACACAAATATAAGAGTACGTACTTGTTTCTCATTTAAGAATCGTAAATACACCTTTATATAAGTCCCAATTTATATGCTCACGGATTATATACTGTTTTAGACGTTCGTTTCTCTTGTTTGCTAATGCAAATACATCATGGAAGGCGTTCACGACCAAAGCGTTATTCATAATGACAAAATAAAAACCACAATTTTACCTGTACAAGGAATGACTTGTCATTCATGCGTTAACTCCATTACGAACGCTTTAAAAATTGTTCAGGCTATTAAAGAAGTGGTGGTGAGTCTTGGGGAAGAAAATGCAACTGTAGAATATGACGGCGAGTTAATTAAAGAACAAGATATAATAAATGTGATTGAAAATTGTGGATTTGACGTTCCTATTAAATCAAATGTTAATGTAACATCACCATTATCCTCAGAATTTGCGCCATTTACCGACGTTGCTTTGACTTCACCATATCAGGAATCTTTCCCACTCAAAACAATAAAAACTCATACTTTTGATCCGGACAAAATACGTGTTTGTCAGACCCAAGTACGTGGAATGACTTGCGCTTCCTGTGTCAATAGCATCGAAAAACATCTTCGCGGAGTTTCTGGAATTCAATCTATTAAAGTTTCTTTATTAGCCGAGCGTGCTGCAGTAGAATATAATATAGATTTTATAGACGACCAGAAGATAGCCGAAATAATTAATAGCATTGGATTTGATGCCTCTCCTATTCAACCAAAATGTGAAGACAAGATTGAAGTTCAAATTTTTGGAATGCATCATCCTAAAAATGTTGATGAAATCAAACAAGGATTATGCAAGATTCCCGGAATCTCTAATGTATCTATAAATTTTGATACAACAATTGGTGTAATCGAATTTGATAAGGAGCAAATAGGTATTCGAGATATTGTGGACAAAATTGAAAATTTTGGCGTTAGTGCCTTAATTTATGATAATAGTCAAAAGACACAACTAGAATCACTGGCTCGTACAAGAGAGATCACTGAATGGCGAAAGGCATTTTACCAATCGCTTACCTTTGCTATTCCGGTATTTATTGTTTCCATGGTTCTTCCAGGATTCGGTTGGGGTTCAGTCTTGGTTGACGTAAAGCTTCTTCCTGGAATTTACAGTGGTGATCTCATCAGTCTCATATTGACCATACCAGTTCAATTTGGTGTCGGTAAACGATTTTATATTACGTCTTATAAAGCTCTTAAACATGGATCTGCAACTATGGATGTCTTAATAGTTTTAGGGACGACTTCGGCTTTTGCTTTTTCATGTTTCGTAATGTTTTATGCGTTAATTATTCCTCCACATAATAGACCATCAGCAGTGTTTTTCGATACATCAACTATGTTGATCACATTTGTAACTTTCGGTCGATATTTAGAAAATTTGGCCAAAGGAAAAACCTCTGTTGCTTTATCAAAACTCATGTCACTTACACCTGCTATAACAAACATTTATATCAAAGATCCTAAAACTGGTGATATCATAGAAGAAAAAAAGATTCCCACAGAATTAGTACAAGTGGGTGATATGGTTAAAATCGTACCAGGTAACATAATTGATAATTTTGATCATTTATTAAATCTTTATATTGAATATATATTGAATATATATTGAATATTAATCTGAAATATAATAATATCTTTAGGTGATAAAATTCCTGCCGATGGTACCGTTATTTCTGGTCAATCAACCGTAGATGAATCGATGGTTACTGGTGAAGCTGACCCAGTAACTAAACGACCAGGTGATTTAGTAATCGGTGGAACTGTTAATGAATTAGGTACTTTTGATATGGAGGTTACTCGTGCAGGAAGTGATACTGCATTATCTCAAATAGTAAAATTAGTAGAAGAAGCACAAACTTCGAAAGCACCAATCCAAGAATTTGCAGATACAGTTGCCGGATATTTTGTACCAGTTGTTATCGGGTTAGGAGGATTAACATTCGTCGGATGGATGATTTTAAGTAGAATAATGCATCCACTTCCCGATATATTTTTAAATAATGACAGTTATTTCATGGTTTGTCTCAAATTATGTATTTCTGTTATCGTGGTAGCATGTCCTTGTGCTCTAGGTCTTAGTACACCTACAGCCGTAATGGTTGGTACAGGAGTAGGTGCACAGAACGGAATATTAATTAAAAGTGGAGGGGCACTTGAAACCAGCCATAAAATCACAAAAGTTGTATTTGATAAAACCGGAACTTTGACAAAAGGTCAATTAGATGTTGTACATTATGAATTAACGACTAAAAATTCAGAATTAACAAAAGAAATATTTTTTGAAATTGTTGGAGCAGCTGAATCGTCAAGCGAACATCCTCTTGGTCGTTCTATCACTAATTATGGAAAAAGACTTTTATGTATTGAAACATATAATGCAGATGTTTCAAATTTTGAAAGTCATTCAGGACTTGGTATTAAATGTACAGTTAGTCTCAAAAAAACAAACCGTTCAACTACAAAAACTTATGATGTATTGATAGGAAATGAAAAGTTCTTGACACAACACCATAAAACCATACTTCCAGAATCAATTATCACACTTAAGGAAACGCAAGAACGACTTGGACATACGACTGTTCTAGTAAGCATAGATAAAGAATTAGTAGGACTAATATTTCTTTCAGATATAATTAAACCAGAGTCTAAAATTGCCGTTGGTGCATTAAAACGAATGGGCATAGACGTTTTAATGGTAACTGGTGATCAGTTGTTAACTGCCCAAACTATAGCTTCACAATGTGGAATAGACGAAAACAAAATTTATGCAGGAGTTTCACCAAAAGGTAAAACTCAAATAATACAAAAAATACAACATGAAGGTCGAGGAAATATTGTGGCAATGGTTGGTGATGGAATTAACGATTCACCAGCATTAGCAGCAGCAAATTTAGGAATTGCATTGTGTTCCGGAACCGATATAGCAATCGAAGCAGCAGATGTAGTACTTATGCGACCAGACATAACTGATGTAGTTGCGTCTATAGATTTATCACGAACTATATTTAAAAGGATACGGTTAAATTTTCTATGGGCATGTTTATATAATTTATTGGGAATTCCATTTGCCATGGGACTATTTCTACCATGGGGATATCATTTACATCCTATGATGGCAGGTTTCGCCATGGCTTGTTCAAGTGTTAGTGTGGTATGTTCTAGTTTAATGCTCAGATGGTGGACTAAGCCAACCTGGGTTGATGATGGAAAGGGAGGAGTAAGAAAGGAGAAAAGAGAAAGTGGATTAATTAACACGTTTATTACAGCTTTGAAAACTGGACCTACTATGCCTAGAGGATATAGACGCTTGGCAGTGGAAGATGAAGTGTAAAATATTTAATAAATTAGAAATAAGACTATTAATTTTGAATGAACGGTTAAGTGAAAAATCTTTTATTATATCTAAAATTAATAAAAATTTTATTTTGGTTTCGAGTAGAAAAATTAAAGATTTTGAGCTGTAAATAGGAAAAATTAATTTATTTTACTTAATATATTGAGAAGCGATCATTCGGTGATTTATTGTGCGTTTGAATTCTTTTAACTTTGGCAAAAATCTTTAAATAATAAAAATAAAAAAATTTTTTTTTGTAATTTATTTCTAATGACTTTCACAAGAAATTAGAAAACTTAAGTATGTACATCCTTCATACTATTATAACGTTCTTGGACGTATTAACTAATATAAAAAATAATTACAATTTGAAATAATTTAAAGAATATGAAATACAGCATTAGAAAGAAGACATGGATTTTTTTTTTAAAGAAAAAAGATCTTGAAAATGATACAAATTATGTATCATAATTAAAAAATATATATTGTTTGCTATTCTTATTAATTTTATAAAAAAGCTTATATTAGTTGAACCAAAATATTGACTTGTAAATCGAATTGAAGAAAAACTTTGATTAATTATTTCATAAAAGAGATCTCTGTAATCTAATTTCAGAAATATTTTGATATGATTGTTGTTGAAATTTTATCTTTTACCAGAAAAAGGAAACGAACTTAGAGAGACAAAAATAAGAAGAGAAAGGTACGAATAACGAGCACGGAGTAGATAGATAGAAAGAAAGAAAGATAGAGACACCACAAAGATAGGTTGAAATAATTTAAAGAATATGAAATACAGCATTAGAAAGAAGACATGAATTTTTTTTTTTAAAGAAAAAAGATCTTGAAAATGATACAAATTATGTATCATAATTAAAAAATATATATTGTTTGCTATTCTTCGATTTTTTTTAGCATTTCATTTTTGTAATAATTTTCTATAATTATTACAAAATTGGGGTTCGACGGAGGCGACATAAGAGGGAGAACGATGGGGTTCGACGGAGAAAGCATAAGAGGGGGAGAAGGGTTGTCTTAATTTTATAAAAAAGCTTCATAAATTTTATAATAAAAGAGATCTCTGTAATCTAATTTCAGAAAAAAAAAAAAGTATTTTGATATGATTGTTGTTGAAATTTTATCTTTTACCAGAAAAAGGAAATGAACTTAGAGAGACAAGAATAAGAAGAGACAGGTACGGACAACGAGCACGGAGTAGATAGAGAGAGAGAAAGATAGAGACACCACAAAGATATTTTCAACTAGGGTTGCAATCCAAATTTAGAACCCCAGATAGTATTTACAGGGTTTCGCTTATTTCTGACACTTTTAAGACCAAAAGTTCAAATTTTAAATTGAGCCTGGGGTTTGGTTATATTGTTAAGATTTACTTGGACGCAGTGTTGCAGATGTTACTGATGGTCGACCATTGGTCTCGTAAACAGCTTCTTGAAAGTCGCCAACAAAAAATTTCATGCACACGTGATAATCAAAAATTTTTTAACTTCATTTATGTTAGGGTTAGCGATTAGAGTTAGAAGTATTAGAAAAAACAAAGCGGACGTTTTTTTGAATTTCCTGATTGTGTTACGTTACCCCAAGTCTATGATTCACTATTGGTTAATAGTCAATATAAGTGAAAAAATTAATTGATTTACGATTCGAAGTTTTATTTTGGGTTCAAAAGCTCTAGTCAATTGGCAAATGATTATGTAAAGCCGGCTATCGATCTAACACCCACCTTAATGCCACATGATAAGTACGATGGCAACACTGGTTGGCAGCTACCAGTAGATACTAGATATATGATTAGTATCTAATAGTGAAGCTTATCGGTAGCTACTTCGCATATTATTGACCTAACGATATCTACCGGTATTTACCAGTAAATACCAGCAATACTGTTACATCACCAAACTTGAAATAATTGGATATAAAAGTCATGGCGCAAAAAAATTGCTGATCCGTGATTGATCCACAACGTTAACCTAATCTTTTAAATCGGTTTACCTAAACGTTGGTGCTCATGTTAATTTTTGTGCTAAAAGCCTTTTTTACTTAATAATAACTAAATTCTAGTTTTCATGATAAATTTAGGTTGGGGTTTTTTTTATCTTACAATCTAATTAGGCAATAAGCCCAGGATTAGAGATGAGATCCGTGAATATCCCCGGTTAAAAATGAGTATTCAATTAAAAACATTCATTACACAAAATTCGGAACATATGAGCATCCATGTAAAATCTGGGTATTTCATTCAATATTATTCATGGATAATAAAACCCATTAACGATAAATATTTATTGAATAGCCATGACGGATCCCACCTCTACACAGGATCACCAAAACGTTTGCGCCACTTTGCTACTTTTAACGTCTATGAACTTTAATGCTTTTGAAATCATGTAAATTCTTTACTAAATGTGGTCAAAGCTAGTTTCAACTTGAAAAATTATTAATTTACACAAATAAGATTAATCCCTGAATCGGATTAATATTTATATATACTATATAATATATTATTTTTGAACGCAATTTTAATAAATCTGAGTTAATTAAGTAGAAATCCCTATTACGTAGCAATGTTGCAAGTCAAAAAGAAGGGTTTTGCCTAAACCCTATCTTAATTCGATATCTGACCATGCTTTTTTTGTCAATAATGAAGTATGATTTGAAAGTCCTTTCATTTCCTATAAACCTAGTCATTTCAAATACGTTAAATTTATTAAAGCCTTCGCCTTTAGTTGATGTTTGCTTTTAAGCATTAAGCTTGGAAAGTAAAAGGGGTTTTTTTCACATGAGAATAAGATCTTTATCATTATCACCAACAAATCGGCGTGAGAATTAAATGCGCAGTAATTGTGTGTCAATATCACGTGCTAGGACCAACATTTGATAAATAGACATTTATGGTTTGTCAAACCATTAGGCAGCATAAAATGTCTTCCTATTCAAAATGCGGATTTCACTTAATTCTGTAACGTAATTCCGCGTTTTTCTCCGCAACTCTACATTTTAAATTATTTATTAAAACTTTGATTTATTAAACATGATACATCTAGCACCATTAAACGTGCCTTTTATAAGACGACGTCAAATGGCGGCCGTTATTTTATGGATTATCTCTTTGCCCGCAACTTTGTGCATTTTTTTTATACTGTGTACTACAATTTTCTTTTGGCCTTGGATCATCGCATATTCACTATTTGCATTATTTGATATCGCACCAGAAAATGGTGGTCGAAGGTTTTCTTTTGCTAGGAATGCTATCTTTTGGAAATGGTATGCTGATTATTATCCAATAAAATTAATTAAGGTAATGATTGAATTTTTCTTCAAATTTGTACGTCCGAAAATTTCTTCCGGATTATCATTGATTTTCTTTTATCAAATTAATAGGAAGTCGATCTAGATCCATCAAAAAATTATATATTTGGTGAGTGAATCATCATTATAATTATAAATTCTTCATTTATATTTACCTTTTTTTTTCCTTCATTATTAGGTTATCATCCACATGGTGTAATATCTGTTGGTGCTTGGACAAATTTTGCCACCGAAGCTAATGATTTTTCAAAAAAATTTCCTGGAATTACGTGTCGCTTACTAACTCTCGCGTCAAATTTTAATATTCCCCTTTATCGAGAATATTTAATGGCCCAAGGCTTGGCATCCGTATCCCGTCAGTCTTGCGAAAATATTTTAAAAAAAGGCCCGGGTCATTCCATTTTAATTGTAATTGGTGGCGCGGGTGAAAGTTTAAATGCGCGTCCTGGTGTTTACAATTTAGTTTTGAAGAGGAGATTAGGATTTATCAAATTGGCTATTCGTCATGGGTGAGAAATATGAATTTTGATTTTGATTGATATAATATTATTTTATTAATATTTAAATTATTTTATTTTATTTAATATTAAATAATTTTATTTTATTAATATTAAATAATTTTATTTTATTAATATTAAATAATTTTATTTTAATAATATTGAATAATTTTATTTTAATAATATTGAATAATTTTATTTTATTAATATTAAATAATTTTATTTTATTAATATTAAATAATTTTATTTTATTAATATTAAATAATTTTATTTTATTAATATTAAATAA
>CAJVPY010006276.1:0-10660 GCA_910591965.1 Dentiscutata erythropus | reverse complement strand
ATTGCTGAACATGCATTAATATCACATACATCTCATCGTTTTAGTTATTGGTTATTTGGTATGGCAATTTTGGCTGCAATTCAAACTACTGTAAACTTTAATTATTTCATAACTTTAGGTGTATGTGGTATAGCATTTATGTTTATTGAAAGAAAGTTATATTGGATTGGATTATTTGTAATTTTATTAGAATTGGTTGGTTATGGAATTTATATTGGATTTAATAGAGCCATTCCATCTCCTAGTTCTCTTGGTGTTGGTGTAGCTAAAGCTGAACCTGGTAGTGGACCTGACCCTGGTCACATCTTTGCTTTGGGACTTGTTGCCGGCAGCTTATCTTTTGGTGGTGCTTATGTAAGGTTTATTGTATATAATGGGTGTTCTCAAGCAGCACGCTCGATGCGATTTGCTATTGATTGAAATAGTGCTCGACTGTTATGGCATTATTAATTAGACCATTTTTGAGGGACGATAGTATGATGTTGAAGACCGATAGTATGGACGATGATATGATTGAAGTATGCTCATGCATCTTCCACAATGGATTAATTTATGATCGTGTTGGTGCTCAAGGATTAGGATTAATTAAAATATTGATTGCAATTGATGCTTGAGCAAACGTCTTTATCATTACTACCATTTAGCGATTATTGTTTTTACAAATAGAAATAAAAATTAATGAAAACGATGGATCAACGAAAGGAAAAAGAATTCCAAATTCTGTTACTTCTTTTTCAAATAAGTCCAGTTTCATTTAAGGCTACAAAAAGGTCGATAATATCTTCTTCCTTTACCACGAACCAGCAAAACACAAAAACGTGTCCTTTTTATTTGCGACGAATATTTTTAGCATAAGGCAATAATAATTCGTCAACGTTGATTTAGATTCTAAAAAGAGTGAAGTACTTGAGTAATTATTTTTTCTGATCAATCAATGAAAATGTCGACCAATAAACGCAACTCTATGATAAAAAAAGAACGTCTGGGCCTCTATCTCTTGTTGATTGGAATGGTAAATACCCTTGGTCGGTTAAACGAACTTCCGCTAATAAAGTGGTTTATTCATTGGAATAATAAATACAATTGATTCGTTAACCAATTTTTTTACTAATAAAAATTTACCCTCAGACCCTTTCTGACAGGTTGATTAAGGTGCCTGAGAACACCCAATGGCTATAATTATTTATTTTATTTCTTAACAAAATAATAATAATTTTTTTCTTTATTTCATTTTTAAGGTAACGATACCATTTTTACAAGGTATACTATTTTATTTATTATGTTTCCTTGATTAATTTATATTTTGAAAACTTTTAATTGATAGATTGAATCTAATATCTTATAGCTGAAGCAGTAACAATAGGACAATGGATGGCAGTGTCGACATTTCTTGATTCTATTGCTATTGGAAACATAGTTCCCTCACCATTAGTAATGTTCTCCACATTTATAGGTTTTCAAGCTGGTTATCTCTGGGGAGGTTATAGTATAGGCTTTGGCTTTCTAGGTGGTTTACTCATAGCTGTAGGAATGCTTTTTCCATGCTTTTTATTTACAATATTAGGACATAATTTACTTGAAAAATTAGTTCGCAATAAATTTCTAGCAGCATTTTTTGATGGTATTTCTGGAACTGTTGTTGGAATTATTGCTATAACTGCAATTAATTTACTTAATTCTTCAATAACATCTACAACAGGTCTTGCGGATGTATCACAACAAGATTTACCTATTATTCTAGCAAAAAATAGTAGTATTGCGGCTGTATTATATATTTTGACTTTGGCCGCTTTGTATGGATATAAAAAACCATATTTATCCTTATGGTTAGTAATTTTTGGTGCTATAGCTGGACAATTTTTATTTGTTAATAATTAATAGTTTTATATAAAATTAATTTATTTTATAAGGTTTTTATATAAAATAAAAACTTATAGATATTTTTAATTTAATATTTTATAATTTTGTTAACATTATAACACTAATAAATTCACTTTTTAAATATTACGACCAATTTTGTTCGACCTGGAATTTAATTCCTTAATCTTACTTGATTTGTGGAAATACTTCTAGAATATAAAAGTAAAGGTTGTTATCTCAATTAAAGCTGAAGTTGAAAGTAATGAAAAACATAATATTATTGTAGAATTGAAACTGAAAGAATGGATGACGCTGATAGATTATACAATGTTTGATATCGTTATTATGAATTAATGTTAAAAAGGATATGAGATGCTGATAGATTATATAATGTTCCATATTGTTATCATTGTGGAATTGATTTGAAAAGGATGAACGATACTGACAGATCGTATAATGTTAAATATTGTTATTATTATGGGATTGGAGTTGAAAAAGATGGACATAAGATGGGTGACACTTTTGGAAGATAATTTTGGATTTTGTTTTCTTTGTGGAATTGGTTTTGAAAGAATGAACTTAAGATGGTGTGGTGTTGATGGAACATAAAATGTTGAATATTGTTATCTTCATAGAATTGATACCGAATAGGATGAATATAAGATGGGTAACATCAATAAAATTATAATTAAATATCAGAGGTACTGAAAAATCAATTGCAATTATATTTTATTATATATAAATGATTCCAATTATTATAAAAAAAATTTTGATTTCAAATTAATGATATAATAGCAATTTTTGCTTTTATGAAAGGTAATCAATTGACACTTTATGATAAGGCTCACACAGTTAAAAAACATTAACTACACTTACACTATAATTAAAATATCAGAATCTACTATGGATTAACATTTCCAATACTATATTGGTAAATTAACAAAACATTCATGTTTGCGTTTAAATAAATTATACACGTCACCACAAGAAATTTTCCCCGCACGTGATGATCATCCGATAGTAGTATTCAGAAAAAGTAAAAACATTCTTCCTTTAAATTAAAATATCTTCACAACAACCTGGCCAAATTCGATAACTTTTTTTAAATTGAATTCTATGGATTCATAGAATTAAAATAAAAAAAATTATCAGATTTGATTAGGTGGCTATGGAGAAAACTTTGCACAAAGTTAAAGAAAAATCAAAACGCCTAACAAAATTGAAGCTGCGTCAACTTTTTTTAAAAATTTGAGCGAAGAAATTTCTACAACTGCCTGACTAAATTCGATAAAAATTTTTTTAATTTGAATTCAACGATTTCATAGAATTCAAATATAAAAAAATTTATCTAGTTTGGTCAGGTGGTTTTGGAGATATCTTTGTTCAAAGTTAAAAAATCAAACGTCAAACTACCCTAGGTGCCGCACAAAATGCGCGGCAGATCCTCGATTTTGATTGGCTAACGGCCGAGAATCTTCAAAATTTTAACCGCATTACATAATTGTTTATAATTTCCGGCGAAATTAATTTTTCAATTTTTTCATTACAAGAATAGAAATTTTTAAGAAATAAGCCCACGTTATGGTAAAATTGACCCAGGAACAATTTTCACTTAATGGGCAGCTGTGATTTCATTATGGCCTAATTTTTTCATTGCTCTTAGCCAATCAAAATCGAGGATCTGCCGCGCATTTTTTCATAGTAGAAATTGATCTATATCACCGATAAAGTACAGTATCGAGGTGACATCACACGTGATCCAAAAATATGCAGTACGCTGAAATCGAAGAATATAGAGTATTATTATTGAATACTTCGATAACAACAAAGACAATATAAGTAGTATAAGTCAAGAAGACTTCTATTAATCCCAGCAACACATAACAAGACCACAAAGGACCTTGAAACTCGGACCAAGTCTACCACGCCTTTATTCGAAGCCTTCCACTTCAAAGTCCTAGGAGCCTTTAGACGTCGACTCCATTGTTTGGAGTATTGGAATAGTAGATTATATTATTTTTGGGTTATAGACTAGTTGTTAGTTTAGTTTTAGCTTTAAGGTTATTAGTCACACCTTCTCAACGTACAGTACATTGAATTGTAGTTATGAAGTTTATACAAGTTTAACATGGGCACCTAGAGCTGCAGCGTGGCACTACTCCCATTGTGTATCTCCATTAACAATAAATTGTAAAATTTGGGGCGTTCTCAAGCGCCTCAATTAATGGATCAAAGTATGTCAAAATGAGTCGGGAATTAAATTTTAATTAACGGAAAGTAATTTTAATCGAGTTTGTCATTAAGATGTGTAAGGTAGTTTATTACGTGAAAATAGGTTAAATAGTAAAAAATGAGAAGCGAGTCTGTCATTTCAGTCAAAATATTTTTTGTCCTTAACCACCTTGCCTGGCTTATCAAAACTTTATAAATATTAAAATGAATAAAGTTTGTTCAAGCGTTTTCATACTTTTATTATGAATTTTCATTATTTTTTGTACCATTTTCGATAAACTATTTAGAATCCTTTCAACTTGTGATTGAGATCTTTATTTTGACTCATCGTTGCAATTGAGCATCACTCCAATTATTAAAAAAATCATAGTAATAACAATGTTTGAGCATATCTCAATAATATCATCATTCGTACTATTGACTTTTATCCAAAATGTTAGGGAAGATTGAAGAACAAGTACCCCCGTGATATATTCATGATAATCACATCACCTGATGAAGTGTTCGGCTACGTTAGGATTAGTGTTAGGGTTAGGCGATAGGTTAGTTTAGGATAATTTGTTTAGTGCTGGTAAACAAATGACGTAATTGCGTGATTTCTCGTGATGTGATGATCACTGGGGTACTTGTTCTTCAAGTGTCCCAAATGTTATGGCAATAGCTAAAATTACATCATAATACTTGTGCACTATTTAGATCACTATGAAATTGCATCTCGATTGATGCTTGAGAACACCCTTGATCCGAGCGAGAATTATAGTTGTTTTCATATAATTGGTATTGAAAAGGATGGATATAAGCTTTTATTATTATCAGAGATAAGATGTCAGTGGAGCATACAGTTTTGGATTATGGAATTGGTTTTAAAAAAATGAATTATTATGTGAGGTTTGTTATTATGAAAATGGAATTAGAGCTGAAAAGGATATAGAGAATGCTTGAATTTACCCAAATCGAATAATATCAACAAGACATTGAATTATATAATAGGGGTTTTAGAATTAACTTTTTTCAAAAATAAGTGGGAGTTTAAAAAAGACCCTATATTCTTTTTAGAATTCTAAATTAGAAATTAAATAGAGGTAGCCAGTAACGAAATTAGCTTTTTTTGATAAACATTTACCGGTAAACGATTATGTAAATAAGTACATACTTTAAAAAAATAAAATTTGTATGTCGTTTCTTTTGAAATAAATAAATCACTTAGTTTATCTGAAATCTGACGTAGAATCATTAATTTTGAAACCTTCAATGATATTGAACAATTGAAGAGGGCTTACGTGGTCATTTGGTATAAACCATTGATGGATTGGGACATATATTGATATCTTTATTACTATTTTAGAGTGTTCTTAAGCAGCACGCTCGATATGATTAGCTAGTGAGTGAGATAGTGCTCATCCGTTATGGCGTAATTAATTAGACCGGTTTTGAGAACAAATAGTATGGATGTTGAATATCGATAATGTAGATGAGAAATATGCTCACGTATTTTCCTCAATGTGATTAATTTATGATCATGTTATGCTCTAGTATTAAATCAATTAAAATATTGATTGCAATCAAAGCTTGAGAAAACATCTCTATCATTATTACCATTTAGCGATTATTGTTTGTACAAATTGAAATAATAATAATAAATCAGTTTTTTAGCAGCTATACGGTAGTTTTAATTGTTCAATTTTATAATAAGGCCGGACCCGGTGGTTACATTACCCCCCTCTTAGTATAAAAAAAATTTTGGGATATATGATTTTGGCCGGAGAGCATAATGCCGGGTGGAATTAAGATTAGGATCCGAAAAATTCCGAACGAACATAAAAGACGAGCAAGGTCAAACCGATAATTTCTGGTCATAAAAATGGGTTTAAATTTTATCATGGTAGTCTATTTTCACCCTCCCCCTTTTGAGAAAAGAATGTAATGTAAACCAGCGAATTAAATGATCTTAAACTATTGTTTTATAGTTTCGGATTGAACTAGTAACATCCCTAGTATTTTGATCCGAAATCACATGTAAACAGCAGATCTGTCCAGCTACCATTTTTACTGGCGACGCTAGGGTTGTTAAATACCGGGTATAAATCATGTGAAATAATATCCAGCTACGTATGTACCTGGATGGCCAATTACGGTATTACTATAGTTGTTAGACGAAACCTTTTCCGCATGATGACGAAAGACGAAATCTAGACTCCAAAAGACGAAACCTCTGACGAAAGTCGAAACCCCAAATTCTTCTGACAAAAGACGAAACCTTAAACTTGAAATGACGAAACAAAAAGATGAGACCCTAGTACTCCCTCTAAAAAAACAATTGTTATTCTCATTGAATTAGCATTTATAATTTATTCAGAGATCAATATCCGAAGTTACATATATGCCAGCAAAAATAAACCAGTTCATTTTTTCTAGACGACGCCTGGGTTGTTATAGACCGGTTGAAATAACCTTGTCAAAAATCCATAGTACTCATGTAATATCACAAATAACGAATTAACATACTGGCACAAATAATTTGTAAGATCACAAAGTAAGCACCAAGCGACTTCTCACTAGAACTGATACGTAGTATATAGTATAATACATTATAGAATATTCATTTCTAACACCTTTTAAACAATCCAAGCGCCTATTATACAATAAAATTTTTGTAATTTTTTATAACTTTCTGTTTTTTTAGTTTATTTTTTTATACACATAATCGATGATTTTCAATAACATTTATTTTATATTCGTCTTTTATTAGTTTTGTCACCCTTTACAGTTTCATTAGTTTCGTCACCTTTCGTCAGTTTCGTCATTTCGTCATTCAAGATTTTAATTGACGAAAGGCAAAACTAGGTTTCGCATTTCGTCAGCGCGAAACCTCGAAGTTTCGTCTAACAACTATAGGTATTACTCATAATTATTGTATCGTCACCCAATAATAGTTAGTTTTTTCTAAAAAAATATATTCAAAAATTTTTATGCTAGCATTTTTAAGATTCATGACAGAGAAGTTTTACTACAGTATATACCATGCCATAAATAATTCTAACCATAATCTAACGTTATGGTAGTGAATCCGTGGTTTATTTTGGTCAAATGAAATTTAATGCGATCATGGGGGCACAAATTTCATTATTGTTGTTATACTATGAAAAATCATCCATTATGTCTTAAATGGATTTTTCTTGTAGCGTTAATACTTGCATAATGTGCATTATTAAATTCGATTAATTAACTGCACATTATGATTTCTTTATTTATTTATTTATTTCCTATTACTTTATCGTTTATTAATGAAAAAAGTCAGGCTGCAGACATATTGCCATGATGTAGTGTGTCATGAGTGATATATTATGTCGTATGGCATTATTACCCCAAAAAAATTTCGCTTACTAACCAAAATTTCGAGTTCAGTTATAACGCAAAAAAATCAAAACTTTTTTTTTACGCACTAACAAAAGCTTTCCCTGCGAATTTTAGTAACGTGATAACTAATTCAATTGTCATAAAACAAAGATATATTTATCACTTGTTCCGACATATAAAAAAAGGTCTGAATTCAATTTATACTTCAATAATAAATGTGATTTTATAAAAAGACGAAAGCTCTTCAATACGTGAGTATATTTTGAAATATGTATTATGTAAATATTGATAAATTCAAAACTTATCAAACAATTGTCCTGAAATTATACAGCACTTATGCAGCATATGGCATTTATACAGCACTTAGGCATACAGATTTTTACTTATACAGCAAATGTTATGTCACCGTGATATTTTTGTCTGAGTCTACCTCAAGATTCTATGTCTGCACCTCTAGAAAAAGTATCATTCACACAACGACAAATGTACCTATGCGGCTTTATTTTTTTCTATTTCTAACATAAGCTTATCTATATCCTTAATATGTATGTTATTCTCTTGGCTTTCCGTAACTGCCTGAGAATTTATGATCTCTAATTCATCATGGCTAATGAATCTACTTGTATAAACTGCCTGAGAATGTGTGACTCCTGATTTATCAAGTATAGTTTCATCAGACTCATTAAAGTTTAATAAATTTTCATAATTATATTTCCAAGATTGAATAACTTCATAAATTTCCGAAGCCATTGGACGTTTCTCTGGATCATTATCCCAACATCTTTTCATGAGATCAACATAACATTGTGGTATGCCTTTAACAACAGTTGGTCTTAAACCATTACAAACTTCTGTAAGAAAACATAAATCATGATTTTTGTCTGAAAATGCCAACCTTCTTGAAGATACCTCCCACATTATTATGCCAAATGAATAGACATCGGATGCAGGTGTATATCCCTTTCTGCGTAGAGCCTCTGGTGCTATATATGGAAAAACCCCATAAATTCCATCAGATTTAGCTAATGCTTTATTAACAGTTTCTGCAAGTCCTAAGTCTCCAATATATGCATTATAAAGGTTATTCTGCAATATGTTTCCACTATGCAAATCACGATGATATCATGAGAATGCATCATTTTAAGATCTAGTGCAACATAAGATAGTAAATCTAATTTCTCTTTCCACACTATTTGTGCAAGCTTATGAAGATTTTGTTTCAAAGAGCCCATTGGGGCATATTGCATAACCAAAATATAGTCATTGGTGGTTTGAATATCTTTTGATATCCCATAACATTGTAAAAATGTGGGTTCTTTACATCCAATATTATAATATACATTTAGCTACAACACAATATATTAGTAAAATAAATAAAAAAATTAAATTAAATTCATGTATCACATACCAACCTCTTTTAAGAGAACTTCAAAATTATTTCGTGATTCTCGAAGAAATTTAAGCGCAACATTTTTTGTTGAACCATCTAATTTACACCTGGCAAAGCATACGGTTGCAAATCCACCTTTTCCAATTTCTTTAATAATTTGTAGATTTTTGAATGGAATCCATTGTAGAGATGTATTTTTTAGAAATTCTAATATATCTATATCGATATTTACCGGCTCAGGAAGGTTTTGAAAATTCAAAAGTTGACTTATATAAATAGACTGTTTATGTTTTTGATAATTGAGTCGTTCTGAGTTTTTAATTAAATTTTTAATTTCTTTAACTTGTTTATATATTTCGCTTTCCTTATCTTTCAAATCTTTATGAAATTGATTCAGTATATTAGCTAATTCTTTAGCGGTTGGTCTGTTTTGAGGTCTAATGTCTAAGCATTTATTCATCAAATCCAAAAGTAGTGTTGGAACTTTGCATCTAATTTTAGGGTTAAAGCCATAACAAATTTTAATTGCTAGTTCATTATCATGTGGAATATCATGATATGGAGGATATCCAGTAAAAACTTCCGACATGATTATTCCAAAAGAATAAATATCTGATTCTTGAATATATTCTTTTTCATACAAAACTTCTGGAGCAATATAAGGAAGTACACCGAAAATCTCTTTAGAAATTGAATTCTGAGACACTGGCCTACATAAGCCAACATCAGTAATGTAAAGATTAAACATATCGTCGCTAACTATATTTCCTGAATGAAAATTTTTATGGCATAATCTAGCCTCATGGATTGTATTAAGCCCATTAGCTATGTAAAATAATATAATTATTTTAGAATTCCAATCCAGGTCGTTATATTTGCTATCTAAAAATTTTCGGAGGCCTCCTTGTTTTACATACTGCATAACAATCATATAATTATGATTATTTGGGTTCTTGGTTATGCCATACATTTCAATTGTTTTAAAGTCCTCATATTTATGTTGGTTTTCAATCTAAAATAATAATTAGAATAAATGAAACCTATGCAATAATAATGATAATGATAATAAATTTTATGACATATACTTCATTTAAAAATTCTTGTTTTATATCTTTAGAATTATCAAGGCTTTTTAAACAAACAGTCATTTGTGACTTTCTTATCAATTTATCCTCCACAGCATCAAATCCCTCGATATATCCATCAGTCCAGACTGCCTTAAAAACAGTGCCAAATCCTCCTTTAGCAAGATACTTGATATTTGTAAATTTATTAAAAGGTATCCACTCTATAATATCTTTAAACCTCATTGCATTAAGTTGAGTTTTTTTAATAAATCCATCAATATAGTTATTTCCACTTGTCCAATTATGAAATTCCTTTCTAAATCTTAAATGTTGAACGATAATAAATATTATAATGTTTTTAGAACTACAATTTAATAATAACAAATATATACCGTCTATCACGAGTTAACATGCAGTATAATTAATTAGAAGCGATTTTTTATTATTATTTAATTTAAAAAAAATTTAAAAACTTACAGACTGTTGCGGTGACACACAGCATGTAGTTAAAGTTATGTTAATTTGTATTGTAATTTACTGTAAAAAATCCAATTAAAAAACTTACTCGCTATTGCGGTAACACACAGTATATAGTTAAAGTTATGTTAATTTGTATTGGCATTATCGTTGATGTCTATCGTAATTTACTGTGAAAAATTCAATTAAAAAACTTACTAGCTATTGCGGTAACACACAGTATATAGTTAAAGTTATGTTAATTTGTATTGGCATTATCGTTGATGTCTATCGTAAT
>CAJVPY010006275.1:0-10663 GCA_910591965.1 Dentiscutata erythropus | reverse complement strand
TATCTGATTATATTCGATTAATTATTTTTTTATTTTAATTTACAGTCTCGTAGCATTAAAATAAAAAAATTTTGAACAAATTTGTTCAGGTAAGTGACGAGTTATCTTCATCAAAAGCTTAGATATCTGTAAAAAAAGGCTGCAGTCAAATATTTTTTTTAGCTTTTAATCGATATTTCTCAATACCCATCTATTAAAATTCGGTAAATTTTTTTATTATTTTAATCTTATATACTTGTAGAATCAAAAAAAAAAAAGAATTATTGAATTTGGGTATATGGTTGTTGAGAATTTGCTGATTTAGATTTTTTTCAAAGATATTTTAAGCTTTTTGAAATCTTCTAGCGAAGGTTTCTTGACAATCACTAATCCAAATTCAATGAACATTTTTATTTTAATTTTAACAAATATATTTAATCAAAATAAAAATTGTTACTCAATTTGATCAAATGGTTACTGAGAAATCTTTGCTAGAAGTTTAAAGAAATTGAATATTTTGGCTCCGGAATTAGATCAGAAAGGATCTATGGTGATCTTCAGCCCGAAACCCATTGATCACATGATTTGCCTCCGCTTTAGACGTCCCCCATTTATATATAGATTTTGTATCACCTTTGCAAAGGATTACTGACTGCCTTAGGACTTACCAACCATTTCTGGCTAATTTATCCTCAAGGTAAACCTAACAAAGCGGTACATGTCCTACACATATATTCACCTGCATGTTCCTATAACTTTTTCCTAATTAGTACATATTGGCCTGCCTTTTCATATTCGTATCTCACGCCACTTTTTGGAGTGCTGCTATTCTACGGATGTACCTCAAGCACCAACTTTCCTAACTAGGCGCCCATTATGTACTTCTTGCCCTTATTCGGTTCACAACAACTCTGATATCCACATTTGGACTATCTCCTTACCCGGATTCTTTATCGGTTCCTTCCTTACTTCCAGCCGGCAACCCAGAAGGGTCAGTCTGCCCAGGGCTTTAGGTACCTAAAGGATGCCCTCCCCTTGGTTCATACTTTCAGAGCATATGCCCTTTTTCTCCGGTGCGACAACCCAGCAGTTTAGCTAGTGTGTTCTCCACTAGTGAACCTGGTCGCTCAGTTCTTCAATCTCAGGCCCCAGTTCAAATTTAGCCCTCCTGTGGTACTGTCAAAGATCACTGCTACCTCCAAATTCGGGACTTGCCAAATGGGTTTTCAGTTATTCTAGTTTCTCAGATTTATTGCACCAAAGCTCTCATAACTAGATGGTATAACCAAGATTACAGATTTCTAGATCCAACTGATAATTGACAACCATAAACCGTAGTACAGACTATTTTTCAAAATTCATCGTTCATGGGATTTGAACTCTAAACTTGCCACTAGGGATTAGAACCGCCTAAAATTTTTCTTAATCATTTAATCATTTAACCGTTTAGTTTGGCCAGCATTAAAATAATTCTGGTCCACAACCAACATAATTCTAGCCGGAACTATAGAGCAATTTTTAAACGATTAAATAGTTCCAATCCCTACCTGCCACTTGGAGAGGGTGACGACTAGACCACTACACTAAGTTACTACATCTCTTGCCTGAAGACTTTTTATTAGAGTATAGACGAAGTTTTATAATGTAGTTACAATGATGGTACATCAAGCTACACATGTACCTTTTGAGTGCCTAATTTAAGTAGTCCGCCCAAAGGTTTTACACTACCTGCTGTACCTGCACTTCAACTAGGAGAATACCTATTTAAACTATCTGGTTCTAACTACCTCTATCAGCTCTCTAACCCTGGGTGTTCCTTACTATACATTCGTAGATTTCAGATTTACCTATTGTGAATTTCGCACTCTATCTACTAACTACAATTTGGATTTGTCAATCCCTATCATTAAGACTTACCAACCATATATGGCTAATCTATTCTCAAAGATAAATCTAACAGAGCAGTACATGTCTCATACATGTATTTACCTGATGTTCCTATAACTTCTTTCTAATTAGTACATATTGACTTGCCATTCTGTATTAGTATCTCACGCCACCTTTTAAAGTGCTACCTTTTTACAGACATTTTTTAAGCACCAACTTTTCTAACTAGACGCCTATTACGTACTCTTTGCTCTTATTCAGTTCACAACAACCCTGATAACTACATTTGGACTATTTTCTTACCCAGATTCTTTATCGGTCCCTCTCTTATTTCCAGCTAGCAACCCAGAAAGATTTGGTCTGCCCAGGCTTTAGGTGCCTAAAGGACGCCCTTCTCTTGGTTTATACTTTCAGAGCATATGCCCTTTTCCTCTGATGCGACAACCTGGCGATTCGGCTAGTGTGTCTTCCACTAGCGGATTTGGTCACTTAGTTCTCCAATCTCAGGCCCCAGTTCAAATTCAGCCCTTCTGTGGTATCGTCAAAGATCACTACTACTTCTAAATTTGGAACTTGCCAAATGGGTTTTCGGTTATACCAGTTCCTCAAATTTATTGCGCCAAAGCTTCTATTACTAGATGGTGTAACCAAAGTTACAGATTTGATTCTAGATTTAACTAATAAGTATAGCCATCAACCGAACACAGGCCTATTTTTCAAATATTGTCACCAGTGAAATTTGAACTCTAGACCTGTTACTTGGAGAGGGTGATAACTAGACCACTATACTAAGTCGTTATACCTCAATAGTAATATAATTATATATTATATATATATATTATATATAATACATAAGTGTAACATAAGAATTTGTCTAATCCCTCAGAATATTATATAATATCTATCACCACTCTAATGAAATATAAGAAATTAATAAAAAATATGAGCCATATATTAACTCATTAAAAGATGTATTAACTAACTATTATTCTATATTCAATACTAACTATTGTTCTATATTCTATACTAATTATTATGCTACATCTATACTAACTATTATATTAAGTTCATTTTAACTATTGCAAATATTCATTTTAACTATCATAATATATACATTTGTTCCAAATATCACAATATGTTTGTTTTAACAAAAAAAAAAATATTAGTACAGTAAATTTAAAAAAGCAATATATATAACTATCATAGTTAAATTTGATACTCTGAATATTTATAGTGCAAAAGTTAGAGATTATAATCAGGATTTGTATAAGTAGCATGATTCGAGGTTTGTATAAAATTAATTAAAAGGTTAAAATAGTGATTGTATGAACAATATAATAATTAGTAGTGATTAGTAATAATATTGATTACATACAATGTAGTAACTATTAGTGATTAGTAATTAATAAATAAGGTATTGTTTCAAAAGAAAAAATGCCAAATTATATTTGCTTAATATAAAAAATAATCTTAGTAAGTAAACTGTTACCTGTATGAGTATATTATCATTAATAATAGGATCTATATAATACTCCAGTTATTATATATAAATTAGCCAAGTGAGTAAAGATTATTAAGAAAAACCTATAAATATATAGAGGCCAGAAATACTCTGTGATAATAGCAAAAAAAAACTTACTATAGGCATCAAAAAAATATTTCATGAATCTACTCTAAAGAAGAATTATTAAAAAAAAAAAAAAAAAACACCCAGAATTCATATAATAAAAAATTTATCAGAAGCATTAAAGAAACTTCTTAAAAACCTTGAACCTAAAGAAAAAAAGTATTAGTATTATATAAAACAAAAAGAAAAAATTAAACTCACTAAACAAACAGACTTACTGAAAAAATTCTTCAAGAATCTAGAATTACCTAGAAAGAAAAGTTATTGAAAATACTGAAGAAACAAAATAAGAGAATTATTAGAAAGAAATGATAATACAAAGAAAATCTCAAGCCAAACCCTTTTAAGAAAAAAAATAGAATCTACTTAACAAAAGATACACCAAAACAACAAACAAAAAACCTACTAAAAACAACAATTCACAAAACAACAAAGAACTTAATAATAATATCTACAATAACACCTGTAATAACAAGAAGCTATCACAACTCCAAAAACAGTAGTTCAAAAGATAACTTTAAAGCAATCATTTCAAGAGCTAGAATGAACTAACAAAGCTGCAAAAATTACAGTCAAACCTTCATAAGTGTACTGCATACAGACCAGCTTCAATTGTGCATTTAGAAAAATTTGTATTTAAAGAAAGCCAATCAAATTGCAGCTTTTAATGTTTGATCTGCAGGCTTGTGTAACACAACTTGAATACTGAATTCTGATTGGCTACGTGCATTTAGAGAGGTTAGTATGATATAGAAAATCTTTTGAGTGAACGTGTATTTGCAGAATATAGAATGTGCATTTAGTACTAATGATTTCTTACAGCCAGCCAGAAACGTGCATTTAAAGAGGTATTGCATTTATAGAGATTGCATTTATAGAGGTTTGACTGTGAGACAAAGATTAGTAAGAAATAAAAAAAAGCAAACTATAAGTAAATAAATGACTATGACTCCAAAACAAACAATAAAATGATATTTCCAAAGATAATTTTAACAATATCAAGCTAACAAAAAAAAGTTACTACTATAAACAAAAAAAAATAACAATAAAAAAAAGATTAGATTATTTAATATATAATCATAACTATAATGTATAATTATCTAAATAAAGTTGAAGAGTTAGAGTTCATATGATCCAGAAAATCTTATTTACATTTTGGATCTTTTGGTAAAATCAGAGAGTTGAAGTCCATATAACCCAGAAAATCTAATCTATATCTTGGATCTATTATTTGTTAGTATCAAACTAGTGATAATTAATGATATTTTTCTTATTAAGAGTCTTGTATTGCTCAATTTACCAATTTTGAAATCTTCATACTAGATCTACCTAGCCTTTATATATCACCAACAAAGATCTTTACTACTTTCATACTTGGGTTTTGCCAAGCTAGTTTTAGATTTTCAATTCCTCTTTTAGTTTTTTGTATATTTCTAAAAGTCTTATTATGGATTTGTACTATATATCAGTTTGCATTCTTTTTATTAAACATATATTAAACTAATTTTTTTTTTTTTCAAAAGAGGCTTTTCCTCTATTCTCTTTATTAAAAATATAATTAAATTACATAGTAAGAATACATATTGATTTATAGAGAAATAAGAAGTTAGAGCTATCTTTTTCTAGAATTTACTTATAATTTATTCTTGGCTAGAAAGGTCAAGATCTCTAGGCTATGCTATTAGGTTTGTTAATTATAAGTAATAAATTGTTGAAGCCAGGTAAGTCAGAAAGTTGGAACTTGCTTCAAAGACTTATTTATTTTAACTTTTATGAGTATTTGTTTAATATTTTGAATTAGTGTCTATTGATTATATCGATTTGGTTTTTATATTTTTTTTTGACTTGAGTAATAATTTTTTTCAGTGAAATCTGGTTGCTGGAGCAAAATATTAGGTAAGATGTTTTTGATTTGGTTAGAACATTTTGAACAAAAAGGATTCAGATGTTTTTTTAGATTTTTGTCAAATATTACAAAATGAGTAAGTAATTTGTTAAATTTGTTTTGAAGGCTTTTAATTTTGTGTATTTAGAGTTAGTATATCTTTGAAGTGGTTTGTTTTTGAAATTAATCTGGTTAAATATTAGCCTCCAGTTAATATCGATATTATATTGATTTAGATAGAGAATTCTTGGTAAAGCCAATTTGATTGAGCTTGGGCTTGTAAGAGAATTTTGATAAGCTGGTGTTAACTAAATTTAGTATAAAAGATAATTGTATAATGGTGCTAAAATTAAGATTAATTTGGAGTTCCAGCAATAGTGTGTGAGTTTTGGGATTTTTTATTAGAGAAATTGGATATTATAGCTATTACAATAGTATTTATTATTTGTTTAAGCCAGTTGAAGTTGTCTTTTTGCTATTTATGCTGATTATAGGTTTCTATAGTAATAAATTGAAATAGCAAAATAAAATTTGTGCTAATATTAATAACAGTATTAGATGGACTTATTGTTAATATTAGTGCAATGGTAGTAAGTGTTAAGTAGATTGATGAGTGCTAATTTGTATTTGTAATAAACTAGATAGATTTTAGATTCGCAAAGGTAATATATACAGTTGAGTTATTTTTATATAAAGTGAACTTGAATATGTGAATCTGAATCTTTTTGTTGAGATATGTTTGTATAAACATAAACTATACTTTGGGCTAGTTGTTAGTAAATATTTGTAAAAACTAATGAACTATTCTGTAACTTGGTGTGGATAAACTGGTGAGTGTTGGGACTGTAAGTGTATTTGCTTAAGTGATTTTGGTGAAGAGGTTTGTAAATTTGGTGTTTTTTATTGACCTAAATTTAGTATAGCTAGTTTGTTGAAAAACAGAATGTATATTTTGCTTTGTACAAGTTTTTTTTATTTTGAACACAGTTTATACAGCATTTTAGAGTTTGGGATATGTGGTTCAAAGTATAATATTATATTATTGCAATATTGTTTTGAATGCTAGATATTTTGCCTATGGATTTGGCAGTAGTGATGATTTAAGTATTTTTGTATAATGAAACTTTTTTATTGAAAAATAGGTTAGAATATATTAAATTGGTTAAAAAGGGTTGGAGTTGTTTTCTATTAGAGTTCAAATTGTTTGAAACTATTTATGTATTCTTTTGCAAAGAATTTTACTTATATTGTAGTAGAATTGTTTTTACTCTAGTAGTTGGTTGTTGTAGATATTTAGAAATTGTTCAATATAGCTTATGCTATATTTGTTTAATTGTATATAGTTATTGGAGCTAGCTAACTATATTGTTGATTGAGGTGCTGCTTGTTTCACAGAGTAAGAGCCAACTATTTGTTTTACAAGTAAGGCTAATTTGTAATGTATGTAAAGTGAGAATTGCTTGAGCTGTATGGGTCTTGTGTTTGTTACTTGAAAATACTGAGGTTTCTTCAGGATCAATTTGTTGGTATGTGCTGCATTCTGTAGCTAATTTTAAGAGAGAATTTTTTGAAGTTTTGGAAGTTTAATACTTAATTAAGAGTCTGGATATGCTATTGTTGTTGTATTTGCTTTAGTGTCTTGAGTGCATAGATGTCAAGGTAGTAAATTGTAGAGTTAGATACCGATCTTGCTAGTCTAGCCTTGTGTTTAACTAGGCTTAAATATTTGTTAGTGGTTTGGATCATTAGTGTATTGTTAAGATAAGTATATTGGAGTTAATAAACTATGTGAGCAAATAAGACATTGTTTATAATATAGACAGCTTGTTTTAATGTAATTTTTGAATATTTTAGTTTGTTGATATTATTGTTTATCTTTTTTATAATATGTTTCTATATAGGTCTGTGTATAGAGTCTTGGAAAAACCAAGTTTCAAGATATCTGAAAATAGTCTTTGGTAGGATGTTGTATATTGTGTTATCTAGAAAGTTAATCGAGAACACCATACAGTCATTATTAGTAATTAAAGTATGTTTATATATTTCAAAAAAGAGCTGATTATATCAAAGATTTGTTGTAGTTGGGATTTGGTGATGGCTATCTATACAGTATTATCTATAAAGGCTATTACTAATATGTTATATATTATTTCACCCTAAGGAATGTAATTTTTAATATGTATCCAAGAATTTGCTTGCTAACTCTTGAAATAAGCAGATTGTAATAAATATACTATAAAATAAGGGAGATTGTCTCTTCTTGATCAATACAATTCTTGACTTGATACAAAAAGATAAGTCTGTAAACTGTTATAACTTTGTTCTAATATTAGAAAAAGATAGAGGATAAGAGATCAATGATATGTAGTAGTAATTTTATCTATTTGAGGGCTAGTGCAAGAAAAAATATAAGAACTATATTATTGGCCTTTGACATATCTTAAACTAGGATCCAATAAGTTTTGTTATTAATATTGCTATTTTCTAATATATGTAATAGAGTCAAGTATAGAGATATAATATAGTGCTATGTTTATTAGCAAAATATATAAATATAAACTTACAAAAGTTATTATGCCCCAAAATATTTCAAAATATTTATGATTAATACAAAGTATTTCGAAATTTATTTCAAAATATTATGCAAAAAATTTTGAAATATTTCAAAATATTATACAAAAAATTTTAAAAAATTTTAAAATTTTTTGTATAATATTTTAAAATATTATGCAAAAATTGCAAAAGTTTACTAAAATTTTATAAATAATACATCTCTCATATTACATAATCAGCATTGATCAACTATAACAGTTATATTTTTTTTAATTTATTAAATTAACAATATCAATATTAATATATATACTAATATAGTTATTTTAAATTATAGCTATATAAATAGATAGCTTCCTAGTTAGGCTATAGGTATGACAACTAGTGTAGAACTCCTAGCATAGCACTAACGCTTCAGGCGGACTACTTAAATAGGCAATCAAAAGTTGTATGTGTGACTAGTTGTACTCTCGTGATACTGATGTAATATGTAAAGCCGGTGCTAAAATTAACATTGGCCTACCGCTTGTACTAATAAAGTGCCAAGAGCTTAAGTAGTCACCTTAATATTTAAAAAAAAATAAATAAATAAATTATAGCTATAATGAATATTTTTGAATATTATTGCTTTTAAAAATACAACTAATATACAATCTATTCTAATCATTCAAACAACTATTCCAAATACCAATTTATACTAAAAAACCTTCTAAAGCTAACTATTATACCCTAAACCTAACTCTAATTCTAACTAACAAATTTATAAAGCATGTAATACTACTAAAAAAAACCCCTAAAGCTAACTATTATATTCTAAATCTAACTTTAACCCTAACTAACAAATTTACGAAGCACATCAAAATCTACTACACTGATGGAATCTAATAGCAAAGCCACACAAACTCATTATTACTAGCAATGAGAAACAAGCAGTGACAAAGCCAAAACCATGATATGTAATAAACAAAAACACCTAATATGGCAAACCAGAACAATACAATAAACTTTACCAAAGACACCAAAGTAATGACAATGATAACAATATCAGAAATAACAAGTCAGATTCCAATATTAAAAGCAATTTCAAAGAACATCTTTAACTAGTATGTAGAAAATGAAAAAAAGCATTAATAGTACATTCATAACCCAAAATATAAACAAAGAAAGTTATGCTTTCTAAAATCTACATGAATATTCAAAGAAACTCTTAACAATGCTTAGAAAATGAAAAGAAGAGTTAGTAATATATTTATAATCCAGAAAAATAATGAGCAAAAGGAATTATACATTCTAGCATTAAGGAAAACTCAAAATGTCTTTAATAAACCTAGAAGAAAAAAGAAGCATTAATAATATATTTACAAACAAACAATGAATAAATAACATTCTAACTAACTATTAAACTATTTTAACTAAAAAACTAACAAATACCCTAACCCAGTACTGGGAATTGAATATGTCCAATTAAATTTTTTAATTAGACAGTTTTGAACATGTCCAAAACTATCCAAAATTGTCTAAAATTGTCCAAATTGTTCAAAACTATCCAAAACTATTTAAAATTCTTTAAAATTTTTAAAGAAACTTTAAAGAATCATAAAATTTTTTTTTACATATATCTCATGATTAACTAGACCAAATTTATATTTTACTATTGTTAGGATTAAAATAGCCTTCTCTATAACTTTTATTAAAAGTATAATTAAAAGGTTAATATAATAAAATAATTAATTTTAATTTTTTTTTAAATTTGATTAAAGATATCTTAGCACCCACCTGACCAAATTCAATTAACTTTTTTCTTTGAATTCTACAACTTTCTATAATTAAAATAAAAAAAAAGTTGATCAAATTTGGCCAGGTAGGTGCTGTGATATCTTCGATCAAAGTTTGTAAACAATTTTTGTAACAGCTTATATTTGATAGATATTTAGAATTTTATAAAACAAAAACTTTGATTGAAGATATCTCAGCATTCACCTAACAAAAGGTTGTGTTTGAGATACAGATTGCATTATAGCAGTACTCCAAAAGATAAACACAATAGTAGTAAACAATATATACTAATATAAAATAAAGTTATTCAACAAGTATGCACTTTTATATATAAACATGTAATGTGATATTAGGTTTACTTCAAAGATAAATTAGTTCTAAGTTGGTTGTTAATTTAGTGGTGTCATATAGATTTATATTGGTCATGTTAGTAATGAGATTACACCCAGATTAGATTGCAACTAGAGAGTTTAAATAGACACCTTTATAGTTAAAATATAGATATAGCAAATAGTATAGAACTTCTAGTATAGCACTAATGCTTCAGACAAACTATTTAAATTAGGTATCAAAAGTATATATGTGACTTGATATATCTTTATTGTAATTATAATATGACTTAAAATTCTAATAATAAATTACTAACTAAGAGGTCATCTTAATACTAAAAAAGGATCTTATTTAGTATAGGTGGGAATATTATAAGATTATTTAATATAAAAAAACTCTAATCCTAACCCAAAGCTAACTACAAACTATACTATAACTCTACTCCTAACTATTCTCAAATCTGTTTAGATTAGTTTAAATAATTATTTTTATATTAAATATTTATATATTCCTATCTATACTAAATATCAACTTTAAAAAAATAAAGAATAGCTATGGTGCCGGAAGCTTTAAATCTCCATAAAAAATAGCTTTACAAAAAATACTACTTCTCTTTTAAAAATTTATAA
>CAJVPY010006274.1:0-10663 GCA_910591965.1 Dentiscutata erythropus | reverse complement strand
TAAGGCGATTTAATACATAATGCAAAAAACTTAGCTCGGATGATATTTTAAATTTTCGTAAAGTTTTTTAAAACTCGAAAAAGTACACATTGGAGATAAACTAAACTTAGTAGTGACTTATTTTAAGCCCCGACAGTATACATAAATATATGTGGAACATAAATAAAAAGTTCTACATAGAAATGCGTGCATATGTACGTACAGTACATCAATTGCTAATTAGAAATTGGCCCACTTATGTTAATGCAGGCTGGATGATATGTTAATGTAGGCCAGATAATGTGCTTAAGCAGGCGAGATAATCTTAAATTAAAAATCCTGCGCGGGATTTTTTTGAATCATACTACAAAATAACAAACAATGTGTAAATACTGCAAAATAAACACTAAACAATTTCTTATCATCATTAATACAAGCTCTACCTGTTTACTTTATTAATTTTCTATTGAGGGATCCCAGATTTCCGGGTCGTAACGTCGTGGTTAGGGTCGGGGTTAGGACTGGGTTAGGGTTAGCAGAAGCTATAGGCTATAGTAAAATTATCAGCTGGGCACTTTTCACTTAATGAACGACTATTGTTTCATTAGTAAAATTCTTAGTGATCTTGGGGCAAAATCAATCAACTCCGGCCCTTCCGACCAGAGTCCCGAAGCTTCCGACCCGGAATTCTGGGTCCTGTAGGAGTTCTATATTATAATATTAAATCGATAAAACTTTGAGAATTGCATTAAACTTAATATGTAACAAGTTCATATAGTAATAAAATACAATGTAACGTCTCTATTTTGACTCCCTTTAAACAACTCAAGTGCCTAGTTTCCTTATAAGAATATATAAATCTCAAAATAACAATTTAAAATATGGAAAATAAACCAAAGATAAGCCAAATTTGTCGTTCTCATGGGATTTAACAATATGACTTATTGATATTACATAATTTAGATCAATCGTATTTTTGGCGTATTGTTCCTAATTGAGGGTTTTATTTGATTACTGGGAAATCTTATCTCTTCGTCAATATATAAGTTTGTGGTAGCTATAAGTAATTCTCGTTTATCTGTTCTTGAATAAATATATATTATTGATTTTAAGAAGATATTTTTGTAGTTTAGTACGTACTAAAAATTATTCTAAAACCAATTCATCATGTCTGAACAAATCAAAGAATTAATTAATAGAAATCAAAAATGGGCGGAGTCTAAGAAAGCCACAGATCCTGATTATTTTAAAAATATAGCAAAAGGCCAGAAACCAAAATTTATTTGGATAGGTAAGGTCAAAAAAGATAATTTCTTTTATATTGACTTTTTTAAAAAAAAACCTGGTCGTAATATGCCTGTAAATAATTTATATTACATATCTAACACGACGGATATATAATTAATTATAATTTTAAATTACTCGAATCTAAGGTTGCTCTGACAGCAGATTGCCACTGGAAATAATAACTCAATCGAATATTGGAGAAATTTTTGTTCTTCGAAATATCGCTAATCAGGTTCATACTACCGATTTAAGTGTATTGTCAGTATTAGAATATGCAATAAACCATCTTCACGTCAAACAAATAGTTATTTGTGGTCTGTGTTAAACACTTTAAAATTTTATGAAATACTATTAATTTATTAAAGTACACTGCAACGTTAATTTTACACTATAGGCAATTACGTATGTGGCGGTGTTCACGCATCAATTAGTAAGTATTTAAAATGAAATTCTTATTCTACCAAATCGAAATATTTTAAAGACTTACATCTTTTCATCTTTACAGAGAACAATAATGATAGTGTCGTTGACCATTGGCTACAAGATCTTAATGAGATTTATTTGTCTAATAAATTTCAATTAAATGATAAACCATCAAAAGAACGTGAGAATCTTTTAGCTGAACTTAACGTCAAAAAACAAGTTTGCAATCTTGCTGCTACAAATATTGTCCAAAAAGCATGAAACAAAAATGTTAACATCGTTATATATGGATTGATTTACGATCTAGAAGCAGGATTAATTAAAGATCTCAATGTTGATTACAAAGTATTTTCTCATCTTATTACTGTAAAGCAAGCTGCAGTAATCTCTTCCTGGATTGGTCGACATTCATCTCTATATGATATTGCGGAAATTCCATATAAATTTGAATTACTATTAAGAGGTAGCAGAGATGGGTTTACAAGTGATAAGTTTCATGAACTTTGTGATGAAAAATCTCCTACATTGGTTGCTTTAAAAGTCAAAAATACAAACGAGATAATTGATGGATATAATCCTCTTAAATGGGGTGATTGTAAAAAGGTCACATGGTCTAACACATCTGATAGCTTTATTTTTTCTTTAAATGGTAAAAATCCAGAAAAATCTATTCTTAGCCGTGTAACAAATCCATCGAAAGCAATTTATTATGATAATTATAATCGTGGCCCATGGTTTTATCATTTTGGACTGTGTGATGATTATTCACCTGATAAATGGCAATATCATCATATAAACAATGGTGATAAAAATAATTATAATATTAGAATCAAATCTAGTGATGGTTATTTTTCTGTAGATGACTATGAAGTATTTCAAATTATCTAAAACTAAAAATGCTAAAACAGAGAATTAGGGACCTCGATTTAAAAATATAATCTCTACCAAAATCTACTTATACTGAGGTGATTCTGAATTGAGGGTTAAGTTTCTGATTTCGAATTAAATTAGTGATGTATTTATTTCGAAATCAGTGGTTCATAATTTAGTATATTTTGATTTGTAAGCTTATTTATACTAGGTAAATGGAAACTATTCAAAGTCCGAAGGACCAAATATAAATTTTAAATTTAATTTATACTATATTATATATAAATTTGACTATAATAATAAACGTGTCAGTTTGTTTTTTATGTTACGCCTGATCTAGCCAATAAATGTTAGTTTCGGTTGTTTTTTTAAAAATATTTTACGTTACACCTGATCTAGCCAATCATGTTTCAGAATTTGTTAACACACGGACATCGGGTGTACTATTGCTCTACCTGTAATGTCCTTCGGACAATAACTTTTGATAATCTGAATTTCTTTCGAGATTTGATTTCTTTTCATATATATTCTAAAATGCATTAGATATTAAAAACATAAATAGCATTTTATAAGTATTAATAGAAGAATATTCTAATAATGCTCATAAAAATATAGCCAATATTCTCGAAAAGGAAATCAATGAACTGTTGGAACTATTGCAAACAATTGAATTAGATTGATATCTTACTTCTATATAAGAACAACCTCTTTATAAGCACATTTTTTAAACAAAGTTTCTATACTCCCAACTAAGTGATTATATACTGTATATGTTATGATTATAACCCAACACCTGTTTTATTATAATAAAATGGTGTTAGATTATAATCATAACATGTGCTAGCGGAATGATCTGGTATTGTAAATGATTTTATATGTTGCACACCAGGTGAGGGATCAGTCGTGTAACATCAATGTTTCTTCCTGTTGTTAGAATAGCAATACGTACTTTCTCATCCTAACATTAATCGTAAAGAGCTGTTGGAATGATTTTATAATACGAACTTTCTTGTCTTAACACTAATCGTAAAGAGCTGTTAGAATGATTTTATAATACGAACATTCTAATCCTAACATTAACCATTAGAGTTCCAATCTGTTAAGTGTATAACCGGATAATTATCAGATATTTGGATCTGAATTTATTCATTATTCGTTTACCATTGATATCCGGATAATTATTCGAATACCTTTCGGATTATTCGGATATCTGAGCGTTCTGAGTTATCTGGATTATTCAGATATGAACGATGGATTTACCCGAATTGGAAGCCCACTAACCATAAAGAGCTGTTTGAATGATTTTAGAATACAAACTTTCTCATCCTAACACTAACTGTAAAGAGCTATTAGATGATTGTATTATTTTATTTACTGTATTTACTGTAATGATTGTTTTTATGTTACAGCGATGATTAGCTAAAACTCACATGACTGCTGTCTTCTTTCAGTTGACAGTGGGTCAACAGATAGAAAAGACTGCTAAGCAGTGATGCATTAGCAAGTGACGATCAAATGGGTAGTCCGGCTCCAACAAGAGAATCCGGTATATGTAAGGAGGAAGATAAGTATAAATTTAATGAAATTACTTTTAGGAGTTTATGACGTGAATGCTAATATATCCAAATTTAGCAGAGAACGTATGACAATAACATAACCAGTTTGTGAAACATCGATGATTAGCATAATAAATAACTATATAGACTAATATAGCTAAGTGATTAATATTGACAAAATATATCTATCATTCGTACTGTTAGGTAACAAATCCTTTGTATTAAATTAATACACTAACTTAAATATATTATTGATAAATACATAGCAAAGTGATACAAAAATTCTGTTTTTGATGCACATATGTAGTCATGTTTAATACATTTATAGTTCTGAATGCAAAAGCATAACTCTGAACTTTCTGTGTCTCCATTTGCATGTTACATGTTTGTGCAAAATAAGAAATCGCTCCGGACTTACAACAGTTTCCATTTCCTAGTGTAATCATTTTGCATTCGAGTCTCGTTTAACAAATATTCAGACCTACAGAGGGTAACATAGTCTAACTTAGACTAGATTAGTGCACCGATTAGGTAGGGTCAGAACCCGACACATAAGTTAAAGAATGGCATTCAAAATTAGATTTTTGGACTGACGATTTTTTCCTTTGACTTTTTTTTTTGTTGTATGTTCTTTTTACCTTGGTAGACATTTACGTTGAATAGTTAAAATAAAAAAGTGCCCTAAGTTAACTTTGCGTAATTTTCTGTTAAATAAACTTTATTATGTTTTGTTTAAAATATTAAAAAACTTATTGTAAGAATTTCATGTTACACACAACTGTTGATAAATAGATCACTCTATGTATTTCCGTTTCATAGATTTCAAATTTAGTTAATAAGAGATTAGTGAAGATAAACTTCGGACAAAACTATTTTGCGAATTCCAGATACAAAATTATCACTTGTCGTATGCAATGATTTTTTATTGTAAGCGTATTGGCACTTTGCTCATTACAAATCATCCATGTGGACTTTATTGTTGACTCATGACCTACTTACCAAATTTGTTAACATATGCTATGCGAGGATCTTCATAAAATAAAAGAAAAAAAAAGAGCACCAATTTTTTAAAAAAAGATATCTGATTCTATAGAAAGATTCGTTAAACCTTATTATCTCTTATATTTTATTCATCTTTATTTAAAGTAATACGCGCAATTTTTGGGGGTTACTGTATTTATATCCCAGTTATAATTAAATTTGGAAATATAAAATAAATTTCCATGATTTTTATCTAGGTGATAAATATAATTTAACTATATGTAACTAAGTAAATAAATGACGCTGTTTAATAATTGGTTAGCCTTATTATAGTATTGATCCTTTTTTGCTACACAGATCTACACTGCATTATGCATTTATTGTTACACTGGAAACACGCTTGTTCCTAAACCGGAATAGGTTACACAAAATCGATTCATTTTATCATTAGGTTTAGGTTATAGTAGGCAATTACCTTCCCAATATTTTTTAAAGCGCTCAAAATAGGTTGCATGGTTTGCTTTGTCGGGCTAATTCGGCTAGTCAAAATTCATGATTTGATTGGTTGACTACACATCATTTTACTCTTTAGAACAGAATGGTCGGTAAAACTTTCGACAACAATCTTAATATTTTATACAGATATACCACTATAATCTTTCAATTGATAATAAATTCAAATCAGTATTTTTGATTTAGTTGATTTTTTTTTTGTTGTAATTATTATAAAAATAGTTTTGATCACACACACAACCGGATCTACACATTGCATAATAGAACAAATAACGATAATAACGAATGAATACATAGCGATAGTAAAGTTAATTTATTAGCGCTAATTCTGTAGATCACTTTAAATTATTATTATTACAAATCAATATCATAGCTACCTTTACTAAAGGTGATCCCTTTGGGTATACCCGCATGCACCCTACACACAACTATAATATAGGACACTTGAAGAACAAGGTACCCAATGCTCATTTGTTACTAGCATTAAAAAATTGCCTAAACCATACTATCACTTAACACTAAGTATTTAATCATGTGATGCGATTATTATGAAAGCATCATAGGGTTCTCTGTATCCGATAAAAACAGTTGATGGGAATGTATTTTATCAAAGTCTTTATAACTGAAAAATAAAATAGAAATATCTCTATTTGACATATAAATAAAAAATCTCGTTATAATTATTGTCAATTCTTCTACGAACATGAGATTGCTGAGTGACTTATATAAATTACATGGTCTGATACGCACCCATGGAATAGCCGCAATCAGTAATTATAAATGCTCAGAGTGTTCAAAATTAGAAACTTAATTAGAACTTAAATATTTTGTAATAAATATTTTGTAGAAAATGTTATGCAAAGGGGTCTATTATTTCCTTGGCGGTTATTCTATCGACTTTAACCATTACCCTAAATCAGTTAACCCCAACTCTAAATTACAGTAATCCCGCTAAATTCCCTAAAATAAACAGATACATCTAACCAATTGATTTATGCTTTTTATTTATTCTACTGATATTCTGATAGGTTTAATCGTGCCCATTGCAAATAACGCGTTGTTTGAGTTCCACATTGTTTTAATATTATAATTTAATAATTATTTTGATCTTGTCACCATTTATATCGAGCAGAAAACCAAACCTTTTATTATTTTCATGAAACTTTGTTAAACTTACTCAATTTATTTAAGCATATCAGATAATATGATTCAGGTTGTAGTTTACTCTCCATAAACAATATTAAGTCTAGTCTGCAAACACCATACGTTCATTAAAACTATTTTCTCGTTTATAATTTAAGTAATTAGTTAAATAATAATTAAAAAAGGACTGCATAATTTATCTGATGCGAAGGGGATTATGTTTATTGCTCACCACACAAATTTTATTTATATTTATTACATTATTGCATTAAGACAATCCCAAGGACTTGTTCGACATTTAAAGAAAACAATCTTTTAATAAATATTTTATTTTCATAAATTTGCATCCATTAAAAAATATAGATCAATTCGGTCTATTAGATTTTGGACCGATTTGAATCAATAGATATTATAAACCAATAATGTCTAGATGTTGATTGGTTCTACTTACAGATATATTTTCGGAACTTGAAGTGGCAACAAAATCGGATTTTGCGACGCGTCAATAAATTCCATGACTACTTAATAATTTTTTATTGCAGTACTACAATTGTGGAAATTCATTGAATTTCAGTAATCCATATTGAAATAAATAGCACTATCTTCGAATATTGAATTTTTTTATTTTCAAGGATATTACACTTTTTGAATTAAATTTGATCACGTAATTTCATTTTAACTGTTAGAATAAAAACTTAAGATTCAAGACTTAAATTAAAATAAATTAAAATAAACCAAAAATAACAATTTTATGAATCTAATCGAAAGACTACACAATACCTTTAATAAACTGAGAGACTGAATGCATAGCCTTTTAAAGTCTATCAAATCTTTCAAAAAAAAAAAAAGAAGTTGTTTAAACCTTAAACAATAATAATTTGATAAAAAATTTTCAAATAAATTCTGCAAATTTTACAGAATTAACTTGAAAAAATTTTGTAAAATTACGTTCATTACACAAAACTATGAAGTGATCGTCTTTACTTGTATTATATGGGCTGCGTGAGAAAATCTCTCCAGCGTAAATTAAGACTTATTTATACAATATTAATATGATCTCTTTTATTATTGCTGTAGATCTAAAGAAAAGTTATTTCCATCTAAATTGTCACAATTATGTATCAAACTACCAAAAGTCAGCCGCAAAATAATATGCTCTCAAATATTTTTGGATCTCAGAGAACTCAAAAAATTCAACATAACGTAAATATATCCATCAATGACACTACCGTTCAATGATATAACGAACCAATTGAAAGCAGGAATCCATTTGGTGGACAGGCTTACTGTGTTATTTTTCGACTTTCTTTCACATAAGCAAAAAAGAATACTATTCACCCTATAAGAAAAATAGATCGGATCGGTACGGGTTGGTTTCGGATAGTCACCGGATTGTACGCCGAGTTGGTACAGATTTGGTGACCGTGTAGGACCGTATGCCCGTTGTTATGCAAAATTTTAATTTTAGTTAGTGTGATATTATTCTATCATTTTATGTACTTCTTATTTTGGTATAGTTTGTGGCATAGTTCTGTAGTATTACAGTATCGCATTATTACAATGCAAAGGTCTATAGTATTATGATATTACGACATTACAGCATTACGGCTAGAGGTTCAATCCGGATAAATCCGTTATCCGTTTATCCAAATCTGAATTATCCGGATAATTCAGATCGGATAAACAGATCCGATACCCGGATAATCTGACTGATATTCGGGTAATTATTTGAATATCAATAGTAAACAGATATCCGTTATCTGTTATCCGAGTATCCGATCCGAACTTTATTCGGACATCCGGATGAAAACAGATGACTGGATCTAAACCCTAAATGGCAGCATTAATCAAGAAACTAACGCTACATTATTATTAAGTAAACCTTAAAACAGTATAAATATGCACGCGCGAGTGGCCTTTTTCCCTTTTTCTTTAAAAAAAAGAAAGCGTCGTATTTCATACATTCACTTTAATATCCCAAATTCGTACATTGGAACATTTAAATTCGTACATTGGGACATTTAAATTCATACATCGGGACATTTAAATTCATACATTGGGACTTTCAAATTCGTACAAAAGGACAATTTAATAAAAGTGCAATAACTCGTGATATAGTAATCCAATTTTGGTGATTTTAGTACCATTCGAATCCTCTCACTGAGGCGATTCTAATGGTACTAAAATCATCAAAATTGGATTACTATATCACGAGTTATTGCACTTTTATTAAATTGTCCTTTTGTACGAATTTGAAAGTCCCAATGTATGAATTTAAATGTCCCGATGTATGAATTTAAATGTCCCAATGTACGAATTTAAATGTTCCAATGTACGAATTTGGTGTCAAAAGGGATATATACGAATATTATAAAATGATTTTTTCAACGTGTCCTAAACTTAGAGCCATATTTTTTATTCTTGGAGTATTGATACTTTGTAATTTAATTTCAACTCAAGATAATCAAAACCGGGAAAAAGTGCTAACACATAATGCTTTTACTGAATATCAAATTAAATATAAAGAACCGAAACTTTGTGATAAAAATGTTCAACAGGTTTGTACATATTTATTAGGATAGTGAATTTATTATTATTATTATAATTATTATTATTTAAAATTGATGAAATTTTTTGCATATTAGTTTTCTGGATATTTTGATATTAATAAAAATAAAAGTAAATCTCTTTTCTTTTGGGTTTTCGAATCGAGAAATAAACCTCAGGAAGTTCCACTCGTTCTTTGGGTACGTAAATGCAGTATTACAGTAACACCATTTGTTAAATCTTTAATTGAAATTTAAATATTATTCAAAATAGATTACTGGTGGCCCAGGGTATGATATTTGGAGGTAACATGGTTGTAGAAAAAGTTCGCGATCAGATGATTGTGACCCAATCAATGATCAATAAACCTACATTAATAATACAGACTGTCTAAATTGCATGAATTTTTATATGTTGATATTATATTCTGGTTGCATTGAGATGTTCAGAACGATCAAAAATTACCTGATCGCGAATTTTTTTTGCTATCACTATGTTACCTAATTTTTAAAGTTTCATTTATAATGTCATCAAGTGTATATTTTAATACTGGCCGAAAAGTTGATAAGATCATCTGCATTAAATCCCATCAGAATTAGCACTGGTCACTGATCAAGGAATTTTGAATTACCGTATTGTCGCGAAATAACGGGCATGGGCGTTATTTAGAGGTTTGGCCTGAATTAAGCTTAATTTAGGCCAAATTTTGTAATTTCACCCTGCGCGTTATTTCGCAATAATACGGTAATTCTTGCAATATTGATATTGTATTCATAATTAACGGTTAGTCTTTAAGTATTTTAACAAAACAAAAGATGAATTATAAAATTTTTCTAAAATTAATTAATTTAAATCAATTTATCTAAATTTTGTCTAAATTTATTGTTATCAGAAAAAATTTTGAGGTTTACTAAAATTTTACGGTCCGTACAAATCCGGATCTTGACCCGTGCCATAAAGGCCCGGCCTATCCGAACCAATTTAGCTTCGATTGTGAACAAATAGTGATTGTCAAATTGTTTAAGTCGATAAACTAACACACATGATTACATGATATAAGATTTCTCTTTATTAACATAAATTAATACATCGGATTATTACATTAATACTAAATACTATCAATAATCGTTCTAACAACCGTTCAACAACAGTTCTTTCCTTCACAGATTGAAACAACACTCTTTATATATTCGTAAATTTGACCTGGAGTCTTAAACTCCCACTGGGTGCTTTTAACTACCTCCAGGTGTTTCTAACTCCTCAGGGAGCTTTTAACAACGCACCTATGGGTGTTCTCAAGTAGCACACTCAATTAATTAGATAATGATCGTAATGGTGCTCAACCGTTATGTAAAATTTAATTA
>CAJVPY010006273.1:0-10665 GCA_910591965.1 Dentiscutata erythropus | reverse complement strand
GTAATATAGGAAAATAAGGAGTATAATGCCACATTGGGTGACTAGTAATAGTAACACAAATGTAATTAGAAACTGTATATTAATTGCTCTGTAAAAAGGCGTGAATCATGACTAATAAAGTTTCTACGTTTGGCAATATAAAAAAAAAAATAAAAAAAAAAAAAAAATAATAATAATAATATTTTTAAAGATTCAAATAATAAAGTAACAGAAAATTTAATTAATAAAGAAAAATTAAATACTTTAATTAATGATTTAGAAGATGAGGAAGATTATAATCTAAGTGAAATAGCACAAAAACATTTTGATGATATTAATAATATTTATTATTATTAAAATTAAATAGTTATATTTTATTGATATTTAATTTTATATTATATAAGTATTGCCAAAAGAAAACCCAACAATTTAAATATAATCTATATTTAAATTGTCAAGTTTTCTTTTGGCTACACTCATATATATTGAAATTTTTTTCTTGAATAATTAAGGTTTTTTTAATCTTAAGTATATATAATATAAATTTTTTTATTTTTTATTTTTTTTCGGTATTAAAGGTGACCTCTTTGTCAATGGCAATTTATTATCATTAAGTTTTATTTCGATATACAATGAGAGTACATATAGTCACACATGCACCTTTTAAGTACCTAATTTAAATAGTCCGCCCAAAGGTTCTACACTATCTGCCGTACCTGTATCCCAACTAGAGGGATACTCATTTAAACCCTCTGATCATATCCTTACTTCCACTGTGTGAGATTTAAGACCCGGATGTAACCTCACTATGTGCTACCAGGGCGTCATGGATCTATACAATACCACTAGATTAACAGCCAAACTTAGGATGGGACCGTATGTCCTGATTTATCCTTGAGGTAAACCCGCCAGAGTGATACATTCCTATATATGTATTCACCTAGATTTCAGTAACTTATGCCATGCCTTAATTTATGTACTTGGGGTCAGAGCATAATTATTAAACTCCTACTGTTACCTACTTCACCCTTTTAAGGTTCACAAACCTCTATACTATATTCTATCACTTTCCACACCTTACTCCTTTTGGTATCTTCATTCTCCCAATCAAGCTGGCCCAGAAGGATTGGTCTGCCCAGACCTGAGTTTCTCAGGTTAAGTCTGAAGGTTTCCCAATCCTTGGTCCACAATTTCATAACATGTAACCTTTTCCTCTGGATAACCCAGTAGCCTGGTTGGTAGATTCCTCTTGCCTGTAAAATCTTTGTCGCACAACTTTTCCAATTTTTGGGGTCCAGTTGGATCTGTCCTGTAGTACAAGTTACATCTAGTCAGAACAGTCTCCTACTTCTTTAATCGGGATTTGCCAAGCCAGTTTTGATTTTCTCAGACTACTATAAGTAGGTCTTAATAAGATTGATCAGAACACCTTATTATGGGTTTGCACTGCCTATATCAGTTTGCATTTCTTTGTGCAATGATACAAATGCATCTATGTCTTTCAGTGCTAACTCAGGGCATTGGTGTGCTCTGGTTTACAGATATATGAACCCAGCCTAATTTAGAGGAACCGTTATCATGACACAAGTAAATTATTTAAAATGTCACCAGTGAGATTCGAACTCAGTACTTAGCCAACAAACTTGGGAGTGCAACAACTCTACCACTACGCTATGTCGCCACACCTATATAAATTTTTTTATTGTCCGAAGTGTAGCTGAGGACACTATACTTCTAGATATTGCCCACATGACCGACGTCTGTCACGCCGCGTACCTAACCAATCAGAATTCTTCTGCATACCTTAATACGCGACAAATGTGTTATACATACCTCTATTACTTTTTGCTATTGTCTAATTTGATCCTCTTTATTATTACAATCTAGCCTCATGTACTTTTTATCTTTATTACTAAACTCTCTATCTTGATAAAATTAATGTAGACCGTCTTCAAGTTTGTCCCGAATTGAATATTCTTCGCCATATTGGGAGTTCACTATATCGTAAGTACCTTGTATCCTCTATATAAAAATGCCTATCTGTAAACGTTTCAGATTGACTACTATTAATAAAAGTGTGTAAGTTTTCTTATTTGCATAGAGATTTGATATCTCTCAGAGATCCTTGACTCTTACCCGTTGACTACCCAGTATCCTGAGAACATAACTATCTTATCAGAATTTGAGTTGTTAATGCATTGGGTTTAACTATTCCTCAACCTATTCCAACTTGCGTTGGGTTCACTTCAGAGCAGCTTCAGCTTTGCTTAAAGTTGCTCCAGTTCACTTCAACTTGGGTTGGGCTTATAGATGGAGGTGAAATTCAGTTTTAATTTTTTTATTTTCAACAATAATTTCACTAAAAATTTCAACATTTTTAATATTTTTATAAATTAAATATAAAACAACTCTTGTATTTTTTTAGTTTTACTTAATTTTTTATTAAATTAGTTTTTGATATTAAAAAATTAATTTCACCAATTTTAACATTAGATAATTTCACCAATTTCGTCAACAATTTTTCATTAAGAAAACTAATTGTACCGCCATCTATAGTTGGGCTTCTTCCTGAACTGCTCTGGAGTATGCAGCCTGAATTCTACACCCCGTAAGTTATTTTCTATTGTGTACTTTAGTATTACTTAATTGCTACAATATTGAATTTTTTTTATTTTTATTTTTTTAAAAAAAATCGACTTTTCATTGATCATGACTATTACATATTCTTCGCTTTTTATAGCAATTACGAGAATAACTATGCGATGATTCAAGCTAAAATGAATAAATAAAATTTTATGCCCAAAATCTAATTCCAATTAAATAATTAACTCAGCGTATTAAATGTAACCGTATTTGTTATTCTTGAAATTTTAATTCTGCGATTCTTAGAATTGTGCTCTTCAATTACAATCTGCACTTCTAAGTTTCACGATTTTGATCATTGTTAGCTATTACCTTTTTGCCGTGCCCCATTTAATTTTCTAGAAAAAACAATTATTAGTAAAAGCGTAATGCCTGACAAACCACTACTCGATTACCACTTCATTCCACATAAATACTGATGTATTTACTACCAAAATAACCTTTCGACGCAAACTATTGCTTGAATCTCCTTTTATGTTTTGACGTTTTTATGTTATCAACCCTTTTTTAATATTCAAATAAAGAATGTAATTTAAAGTTTTATCATAGCAAATGTGTTAAAAATATGAAAATATGATGTACTGTACATTACTAATTAAAATATATTTCATGCCCCGGATAACCCGAGAAATTTCAAACGTTATTGCGTATTAGATTTTGTAGATTCTTATAAAAAAACATAATTCATAATCAATTTAACCATTATATTAGAATCATTACGCAGCTTCTGATCAACAGCATGTCGTCATACTTTGCCTTTGCTTCTGATTTATTACTTTGTATTTATCGCATTAACAAGAATCCAAAACTAAAAGTAAAAAAAAAAAAATGATTAGTGGTCAAGTTCAATTATCTACCACACTTAGACAACGCAAAAAAAGGGAGAATGAAACTCCAGAACAACGTGAATTGCGTTGTGAACGTGATCGCAAAAATAAAAAAAGGAAAAGACAGTTAGAAACTGATGAACAACGTGAAGCACGTTTAGTTAGAGAACGTGAGCGAAGAAAAATTAGACGCGTTATAGAACCTGTTGCTGACCATACGGATCATCAAGAAGAAATTGCTGAAATCATTTCTGACAACACTGAATCTGAAATGATTTCTGTTCTCATTGAGTCAGACCCACTTTTATATAGTATCTTAAGTGTTCAGCCATTGTCAGAAGCTGACCGTGAGCTTCTACAAAAATTTCGAGATGAAATGAATAATCTCAAACATGATTTGTGTCCAGTATGCCATGAACGTTTCCTATCAATAAACCTTTTCAATAGAGAATGTCGTCGCTGCTACAATGACAAGAATGAGTTAAAAAAGTTCTCTTTAGAAAATAATATGAATCCAGGCGATGCACCTGAAGAATTAAAAGGCCTTACTGAGATTGAGGAGATGTTAATAGCACAAATTTTCCTGTCATTTCAGTTTATTATCTTCATGGTGGCCAATACGCATATCATGGAAACGTTATAAACTTTCCTCAAAACATAAAAGAGTTTGTTACAAGACTTCCCACAACTCTTCTTCTTTAGACATACTTATTGTGCGTCGTCAATCTGCAAGAGGATCATCGTTTAGGGATTTTAATGTTTGCAGAACTAAGATTGAACGTGCACTTCAATGGTTAAAAGAAAATAATCGTTACTATACTAATATTGATATTGACTATGAGGTGCTACAATCTTTACCTGATGATGGCCCAATCGACAATCAGCTTCCACAACTTCAAGAGGATGATGTAAATGATGTAAGTGAAGATTATTTGGATAATGATAATGATAATGAAGAAACTATCACACGTAACTTTGTACCTACTCCTGTCCTATCTCATAATGAAGATCGCGCTATTACTGATGCTCTTGCTCGAATGCAAAATGAAAATAATCTTGCAATAATGTGGCCTAATATAGACAGTCATCCTATTAATAAATTTAACACCCTGGGGTATATTGTTCGTGCTTTCCCGTCCTTATATCCAACAGGCAATGCTGACCTATATGCAGAGCATGTCAGAGAAGTCAAACCAGCAGAATATTTCCAGCATTTACTTAAATATAAGGATGGGAGATTTGCTTGTCACACCCGATGGCGATATTTCACGCTAAATTCCCAAATGAGATGGAGAGCATTGCAGGAAGGGAAGGTATATGTTAAACAAAGCTTAAGTAGTAGACAACTTACTGTTGAAGAAGTCCAGGAAATAGTCAGGGGTGATATTCATATGGTTAATCGGGTTATACGTTTTGGCGAAGAGTTGTGCGGAACACGACAGTTCTGGAATAAACAACACTTTGAGCTGTTAGATATGATCAAACAAATGGGATCGAACGGAATGATATTTTTTACTTTTAGTGCAGCTGACTTACATTGGCCAGAGCTTCATAAGCTCATGCCACATAGTGAAAATCCAGTCGAGGGTGAATCTGAACAAGAGAAAAGCAAGCATCGACGCCAAGACTTAATCGAAAACCCTCATATTGCCGCTTGGTTTTTTGAGAAACAGTTCAAAGTTTTTTTTGAAAATGTATTAATCTCTAAATGGAAATTGGAGGATTGGTGGTACAGATTTGAGTGGCAACATCGAGGTAGTTTCATGTATATGGCATCGGAAAAATGAAAGATGTGCCCGAGTTTGAATGGAAGAGTATGAAAGAAAATGAAGAAGCATTGGCACGCATGGTACAACATCTTGATTCAATAGTTACTACAATTAATCCAGGAATTGATACACCTGTACCTGATCGTCATCCCTGCCAGAAGAGTCCTGATGAATTATGTTATGACCTACAGAATTACATTGACCTTGTTAACAAACTACAACGGCACACACGTTGCAGCCCTTCATACTGTCTTTGTACAAATAAAACAGGTCAACAATATTGCCGATTTGGATTTTCTAAAGATAACGTAGAACGTACTTTTATACATGATGATAATGGTAAACTGGAGCTTATCACATCACGAAATAATCCTTATATTAATCCACATAATCGGCTTCAACTCCAGGGTTGGCGTGCGAATGTTGGCGTGCGAATGTTGACGTAAAACTAATTCTTAATATTCATGCTGCCCTACAGTATGTAGCAAAATATGCAAGTAAATCAGAGCCACGATCCACAGCTTTTTCAGAAATATTAAGCAAATTCTTCGTGAAAGTAATCCTTCAGACTCTTCTCTTAGTTCGTTTCAAAGATTATTACTACATACTGTTGCCGAACGTGATATCTCTGCACAAGAGACATGCCATCTCCTCCTTGGCATCCCCTTATATTATTCCAGCTGACAATTTGTCACTTTAAATCTCAACAGGGAAATGCCACGGTGGCTACGTGGCAATGGAAGTGAAAATTTTGTCCCACCCGGTGAAGTTGGGAAAACAGAAAGTTCACCTTTGCAAAAGTATTGGAGCCGACCTATTGAGCTTGAGAACCTTTCACTCTTTCAGCTCTTTTTAAATTATAAACTTTACAATGGTCAATGGAAAAATGTGAGCGTGAAAATATTGTGCGCATTTGGCCAAGACCATCGTCTCAATGTAACAGCCCTCAGTGGGAAGAGTTTTGCCATATAAAGGTCTTACTTCATATTCGTCACCGAAGCATTCAGCAGCTAATGGAAAATGATACTCTTTCTTGGTCAGAACTTTTTAATTGCAATCTTGCAGAAATAGAAGGTGAGCTTACTGATTTACTCGGTCCATCTCTTGATAACCAGGAAGATGAGACTGCAAATGAGGAGGAACAAGAAACCTATGAACGTGAAGAAGAGATACGATCAGACTGGATGATCTTATCAGAAATGGGCCCGAATATGTTAGTTGATAACTCTTCCGACTTAGGTTTGTGTGACATTGACAGAAATTACGACTGGGTTGGTGATAGAAGAATTTATCCTAATTTCATTCTTGCTAATGCTCCTACTTTTGTACAGCAAGCTTGTACCAGAGATGCAATCAATGCTGAAAATTTAGTCCCAGATAATGTAGATTGTCGCACTTTGAATGAAAACCAGATGAGGATATTCAAGCGAATAGAATCACATTATAATGATATAATTACAAGTCATAGCCTTCCTGAACCACTTGGAATTATTATCATGGGGACTGCTGAAACAGGTAAATCATATCTAATTAATATGATTCTTAAAACACTTAAATTGATAGCAAGAAACCATAGTATTGAGAACTCGCCTGTGATTGTCCTTGCACCAACTGGGGTTGCAGCTTTCAACATTCATGGGGAAACTATCCATTCAGCTCTCATCATTCCAGTAACTGGCACCAACTTTGATATAGCTGATGAACGTTTGAAAATGCTGCAAAAAAAATTAAACGGTGTGGTTTATGTCATAATCGATGAAAAAAGTATGGTGGGACGTCGCATGCTTGCCTTAATTGACATGCAACTACGTCAGGCCTTTCCTGAATATCAAAATCAACCCTTTGGTAGTCAATCAGTCATTCTAGTTGGCGATTTTGGCCAACTCCCACCAGTGCTTGATTATCCCATGTACGCACAAAGCCTTAGTCATGACCCGTTATCAAACGATGGTATTGCAGCGTATAAGCAATTTTGAGAGGTTTATCAGCTTGATGTTGTTCAACGTCTGTCCGGTGATTTAGATGAGCAACGTAATTTTAGAAACATTTTGCTGCGGTTGCGTAATGGTGAATCCACATTTGACGATTGGAGAGTGCTTGCCACACAATTCAATGGTTCATCAAGCATACAGCCAAGGGAGTATGAACAATTTTCAGATGCCATACATATCCTGCCTCGGAAAGTTGACGTTGATGAAATTAATATTGGTAAACTTAGATTGTTAAATCAACCCATTGCTAGAATTCACGCTGTTCATACAGGTAGTAAAGCATCTAAGGCTGATTCAGATATAGCAAAAGGTCTTGAAGCACAACTGCTGTTGACCAGAGGTGCGCGCGTTATGCTCAAGGCGAATTTATGTGTAGAAGCAGGATTAGTTAATGGTGTACTAGGAACGGTCTATGATATTCTATTTGAAGACGATCAGGGCCCACCTTCTCTTCCTATTGCTGTCTTTGTAGAATTTGATAATTATACTGGGCCTGCTATTGAATCTACAGAACATAAGAAACTTGTCCCAATTCCACCTATCCGACGTACCTGGGAAACAAATACAATGACTTGCTCACACTTACAAATTCCTCTTACTCTTGCATGGTCTATCACTGTACATAAGAGCCAAGGGCTTACATTACCAAAAGCTGTGATAGATCTTGGTTAAAAAGAATAGACCGCTGGTCTCTCGTTTGTGGCTGTATCTCGAGTTTGTTCCCTTAAAAATATTCTTTTTGCTCCATGTTCACTCAAAAGACTCCAACGAATCAAGAATTGCAAAAGACTGAAAGAGAGAAAGGCTGAAGAAGAGCAATTAATCTCTTTAAGTAAAGCTTAAGTCACATACGTAAACATATAGAACACAACAGATTACTTACCCAATTAGTTTTGCGAAACCTATTTCTCAAACTCAAAATGCTAAAATTTAGAGTTCTAGAATACTTGAATATACAGATCGTATAACTGTATAACGATCAAATGTGTCTGATCAATTACCCGATTAAATGCTTTAAATTGTGGCTTGGTGGCTTTATAATTTGCTAGTAATATTTCAAAAAAATAAATCTATCATATTCTAACCCGATTAAGTTAAATTATCTTCTTTTTTAGGCATGCAAAAAATAACATATGTAATAAATGGTAGCCTGGTAGGTAAATCCTATTTATTGTATGGGTACGTATACGTAGAATACCCCAGTTACACATACCGTGCTTTTGATAATTTATATGTAACGTAACAGATAAACTTTACACCCTGCTCTTATTACTACAACTACATATATTATAAATTTTTTATTTATTTTAGTATATATCAGTTCATGTTTTTTTTTTAGATTATATACTTTCTTTTTGCTTCGGACTCCTAACAGAGCCTGTTTTCTAGTATAATATTACATATTTTATATTATTATAATATTTTATTATAGAATTATTATTCCTTATGCCACTGGTTAAAAATAACCACCTCTATTAAAATTTAAGGTTAGAGTGCAGCTTTTAGTTAAATAGAAGTTTTTTATACAAAATAGTTTTTTATATAATATAATATAGATTTAATCTAAGATTCTGATCTCAGTTCTCAGGGTCCTGAACATTTTTACTTAGAATACCTAATCTTGTTTACTTAGTATGTTATTAAGATATAGCATACTGGTTATCCTTAACCACTGGTACAAGTTAAAAATGTTTTTTATTATATTATTATTTTTTAATATATATATATATTTATTAAATAAATACAAATTAAAGTTTTATTATGAGTTTTGGGGTTTCAGATTATAGTTTTAGGAGTTTCAGGTTTCGGGGTTTCAGTTTTTTTTTTCTAAAAATCTGAAACTAGTTTTGAATTAGTACTTTTCTGAAACTAATTTTGGGTAGGTTTCATTTTGAGTTCAACTCTACTAAAAAAAAAAGAAAAGGAGTTCATGAGAAAAGGAGATCATATACAAAAACATTTGATACACCCAGTATATATTTTAGATTTGTTATGTTTTAAAAAGAGAAAGATATTAGGATTTTTTGTTTAATATCATTTTATATAAAGATTATTTATATATAGGCTAATAATGTATTTTATCATGTGAGAGGTTAGAGATAGAGTGTGAAATTGATAAAGAATTATTCGATCATCGATCAATAATTCCAAGCATCTAAATAAGCATTCATTCATTGAGTTTTTAATTCGGTTGTCAATTTACTATTTGTTTTGATAATGATTGATTTATTATAAATATTAAAAAAACAAAGCCATTAAAAAAATTTAATATACACTAAATTTTTTATATAAGTTTTTGATATTTTAGAACACTCAATAAACATTCAAATTTTCAGTCAATCGATGTTCAAAACTCATCAATTCCAAGCTCTAGTCAGAGCATTAATTAATAGTATATTGGTCATTGTGTATTGGTAGAATTGAATCCAGATAGCGATATTATTATTATGAATAATCTAAATAAAGAAACCTAGTCATTTTATTACTTTTGATCTATCTAATTCTATAATTCAACTGAGAAATTCATCCGAAAAGTTCTATATTAGCAAATGTTTAATACACTTTGTTCAATATCCAAAATCAAAATATTTCAATACTATTTTCCATCTTAGTAGTAGTTAATATCACAATAAATGAATGCATACTGTTTACCTTTTTCAATACAAATTACGCTTTGAAAATAATACCCAACATTAACTCAAATTTCGGTAAAATTTTTTGGCATTAACAAATTATTAATTAGACGAATTAAACATATTGTAAAAAATAATCTACTATTAAGAAGAAATACAAGCTTAATCTTTTCCGTGCCAATGCAAAATAAAGTAAAGTAAAATATTACATTATAAAGTATTACATATAAAGAACTCTCTCTAAGTGCACCCTCCATAAATACACAGACTATGTATGCCCTCTCCAAATACACACTAATATTTAATTTATGATTCATGAAAGATGGAAAGAATTACTATATATAAAAATGGGGCAATTTAATAGTAAAAACAATTAATATCCGTAATCTGGAGCCGGCATTAAAATTTCTTAATTTCTGCCAAGTTAACATCCTTTGTATTTCTAACAAAACTTGTAGAAGCGAATTTTCTCTTTCTAATAATAGTAAAATCATCAAAATTGGCCTGATGATTGTTGAGATATTCTTATTTTTGTCTTTGTGGTTATATGAAATTTTCTTTGAAAATCTGGAAAATCTGCAAAGAAATTTCATATAACCACAAAGACAAAAATATGAATATCTCATGAACCATCAGGCCAATTTTGATGATTTTACTACTATTAGAAATAGAAAATATGCCTCTACAAGTTTTGTTAGAAATACAAAAGATGTTAACTTGACAGGAATTGAGAAATTTCAATTCCAGCTCCAGATTATAGGTATTAATTGTTTTTATTATATTTAATATCCCCTCATGTATATATAGTATTACTATAGTAATT
>CAJVPY010006272.1:0-10665 GCA_910591965.1 Dentiscutata erythropus | reverse complement strand
ATTTTCGAATCAAATCGAATATTTTGTCAATTTGAATTTGATTTGATTTGAAATTTCTGTATTTGAATTTGATTTGAAGTCAAATATTTAATCAAATCAAATCAAATCGAATTGCAGAACCCTAATATATATAGTATATACTATATAAATATATATATATAATTTAATAAAAATAAAAACTAAAATTTATATATTTTATAAAATTTTTAGTAAAATTTAATAAATTTATTTTTACTATAATCAGAAAAGCTAGCTTTATAATTGATTAAAAATTTAATATATATTAGCTTAATAAAATTTTTTAATATTAATTTATTTTTAGTCTTTTAAATCAAATTTACTATAAATTTACTATTAGTTTACTATTAATTTACTATAAATGTACTCTTTTTATAAGTAAATTTAGTCATTTTTAGATTTATACCACCTTATATCAAATCTATTAATTTTATTTTAATATTTTTTTTTATAATTTTAAAATCAAATATAGATTAAAAACAATATAAATTTTTATTATTTTTATTATTATATAATTATTTTATATTTTTAATTATTTTTTAAAGTACTGTACTAAATTTAGTACACCAACTTTTGCAACATGTAATTTTTACTTAAAACTAATTTATACAAAATTTTTATAATTAACTTTTGCTAAAATTTTACAAAGAAAAAATACTAGTATTAAAGAATATTTTGGCAAAGTTTGAAACAAAAATAATAATTTTATTATTGTAAAATAATTTTTTCAATTTGTACTAAATTTAGTACAGAGGGCTAATGGATACCCATTAATCTAAACTATTTTTTTAAGAGGTGTGGTGACTTAGTGTAGTGGTCTAGTCATCACCCTCTCAAAATGGCAAGTCTAGAGTTCAAATACCATGAATGATGAATTTTGAAAAATAGACTTGTGTTATAGTTGATAGTTATCAATCTTGGTTACACTATCTAGTAATAGAAGCTTTGGCACAATAAATCCAAGGAACTGAAATAACTGAAAAACTATTTGGGAAGTCCTGAGTTAAGGAATAATAGTAATCTTCAACAGTATTACAGAAGAGCTAAATTTGAACTAGGGCCTGAGATCAGAAATTGAGTGATCAGGTTTTAATAGCAGAGAACACACTAGCTAAACTGCTAGATTCTATCACACTAGAGAAAAAGGGCATATATTTCAAAAGCATGTATCAAGAAGAGGAACTTAAAACCTAGACAAATCAACCTTTCTGAGTTGCTAGCTAGAAATAAAGAGAGACTAATAAAGAATCTAAATAAGAAGACAGTTCAAATGTGAGTACTTGAGTTGTTGTAAATCTTGATAAAGTCAAGAGTAAGTAATAGACAACTAATTAGAAAGGTTGTGGCTTGAGATACAGACTGGGTTGTAGTAGTATTTTAAAAAGTAGCTTGAGATATAAACTTGGTAATAGCAATACAACAGGTACTAGTTAGATGCAGGATTCAATGATTAGCCCTAATTCTAAGTGTATAGGTTAAGCTATAGCATAAAGTTAATAAAGTTTGGGTGAAGTATATAAGTGGGACATGTACTCTACACTAGTAAAATGAGTATCAATAGGGCGCCTCCCTATTGCTACCAGATTTTGGTGCAAAAGAAGGTTAATAGGGTATCTATAGAGAAAAAATACTCAATAGGATACCAATAGGGTATTAATAGGGTATCAATAGAGTACCAATAGGATACTAACTATTCAATAGGTCTTTACTAATTGTAAACTATTTAATTAATAGTTACCAATCGGGGACCAATAGGGTATCAATAGGGTATTAAATCTTCAATAGGGTTTAATCAATAGAGTTGCTATCGGTTTTGAGATTAGCTCTGATAATTAACTAGGTTTGGGTTTATAACACTTATACACATAGTATGTTGTTATAAAACTCTTAAGTTGGGTCAGGTTATCGCTTAACAAATCAAACTTAATTATCGGGAAGGATTTATTATGTACAATAAAATAAGAAATACAATATGAAAATAAAAAAAAGAATAAACTAAACTAATAAACTCAAATACAAGGGAAATCTGATTCTTAATATAAACTATATAATTAAGATATTGTGGGTTCTAAATCATAAAGGGAGACTTATAGTCTAAGGATGTGTAGTCTAGGATGCATGGTCTGAAGAAACTTAAATAAGGCGAAAACCCAGGCCTTAAATTTCTTTTACTTTACTAAGAGCTATAGCGCTATCTTTAATCCTAGGCTTATTTTCTTTTCAATCAATCTTTGGGATGTACCAATTATTGCCTACAATCATTGTTCCAAATATTTCCTACAATCATTGTGCCTAATATTTTCTAAAATGCTTATCTTTATCTAAGGTTTATCGGATAATAGAAGTAATTAATTACCGGGATTGATTTACATCTCTAAGCCTTCATCCACCAGATTGATCTGTGCCCTAAGCCTTCACCTGCCACCTAAGAGCCTTACAATATTCTTGTGGCTTCGGGTTATTTAGGCTATTAGTGCCACCAAATCACAACCAGCCCATGGATTTAAAACTTAAACCATAACAATAGTCACCAATTAGAACCTCCTAGTATAACCAGCAAAATCAGTTATGTAATTGCTATGAAATCTAAAATCTCATAACTACATTTTTTGTCATATTATAAATTGAATTTATAAAACTTAAATTTTGGTTCCATGTCAATATCCTAAAGATACTAAATCCTAATTCACTAAATCCTTAAAGAACAAAATCCCAAAAGTTTAATATCCTAAAAATTTAAATTCTGAAAAATTACAATTTTGAAGAATTACAATTCCGAAAGGATCAAAATCCCGAAAGAGTCACAATCCTGAAAGGGTCACAATCCTGAAAGGGTCACAATCCTGAAAGGATCACAATTCCTAAAGAGTCACAATTCCAAAAGGATATAATCCTGAAAGACACAATCCCGAAAGGGTCAAATCCTGAAAGTTACAATCCTGAAATTAAATAATTCTTGATACAAGATTATCATCTGTCAAATGCCCTTTGTCCAATCGAATTCTCTTTTGTGATAACTCCAAGACTATAAATATTTGATGTTTCAGTATGCTGTTAACCTATTAAAATCTCTGGTGCTATATATAGCAAAACTCTGCAAAATTTTCCTTCTTTTACTTTTTAACAAAATCCACAATCAGTGATAGTATCACGTAAATTATTTCAATTAAAATATTTCTACTGTGTAAATTTCTATAAATAGATTTCTGAGAATGAATTGACTCGAGATCCAAAGCTATACAATACAGAGGATTCAATTTATCTTTCCATTCTAATTGTGATACTTCTACAAGATTTTGCTGTAATAAACCTTTTGGCACAATATTCATGACACAATAATATAATCACTATAATTGTTTCTTGATACTCCCAAAAAATTCAAGAACGAAGGATTTTTGTAACCAATTTCACAGTAATTTTTCAGTTCTTGAATAAATCCTTGGTTATTTTTGTTTGAAGCACGAATTACTTTAAGTGCAACATCTCTTCATATATTATTAATTTTATTAAATCAACATGCAGAATGTACAGTTGTAAATCCTTTTTCTTTGATATCATTGAATTCATTATAATCAATCCAAGATAATTTAAATCTCTTATCATCTAATATTCTCTTAAGCTCAGTATTGATATGATCAGGTGATTTATTTTTCAATTACTTCTATATTTTTTGAACCAATAATTTGCCATTTCGATAACATAAAGCAACATTTCTCAGTGCTCCGTTAACACCCATATTAGTGACTTTTTGATAGCATTCAGATACTTTATTATAATCTTGATCAATTTCAATTCCACAATAATAGCTAAAGCCAACACTACTCATTCCTATAGTATTGCCCCAATCAGCAGACTTCTTACAATATTCAAATAATTTCTGGTAATCTTTTTCTTCTCCAAATCCATAATAACAAGTACTAACATCGTTCATCACTACCGGATTTCCTAACTCAGCTGCTTTCATATAATATTCAAAAGCTTTCTTTTTATCTTTTGTAATACCAATACCATGATTATAATTGTAACCAAGAGTGCGAAGTAGTTTAGAGTTTATTTTTCAAAGGATGAAAAAAATCATGCACCAAATAATATACAAACTTTATTTGCCGAAGCATAGTGGTGACAGATATTTAATATTTAGTTAAAGTAATACAAATTCAATTCAATAATTACATATTTGGCTAGCTCATTAGTTGGCTTACCATGTATTTTAGAGATATTAATTTTGTTATAGGCTAGTAATGCTTAATGATGGCTCTAGGCATTTATCTAGAATTTTACAGATTACCTCCTAAAAAATTCATATTATAGAATAATAAGGTATAAGATCTTAGATTTAACAACAACTACTTAACTAACTTTGCTGATTATACCAGAAGGTTCCAATTAGTGACTATTGTCATGGTTTAAGTTTTAAATCTGTGGCCTGGCTGTGATTTGGTAGTACTAAAAGTCTAAATAACCCAAAGCTACAAGAATATTGTAAGGCTCTTAGGTAGTGAATGGAGGCTTAGAGGCACAGATCAATCTAGCAGATGAAGGCTTAGAGTTGCAAATCAATCCTGGTGATTAATTACTCCTATTGCCCAATAAATATTAGATAGAGAGTAAGCATTGTAGTAAATATTTGGCACAACGATTATATAAAAAATTAAAACAACGATTGTGGGCAATAATTGGTAATATTCCGAAAATTGATTGAAAACTGGGATTAAAGATAGCACTGTAGCTCTTAGTAAAGTAAAAGGTATTTAAGGCTTGGGTTTTCGCCTTAGTTAAGTTTTCTTAGACCATGTGTTCTAGACTACACATCCTTAGACTATAAGTCTCTCTTATAATTTAGAACCCACAATATCTTAATTATATGTTTATATTAAGAATCAGATTCCCCTTGTATTTGAGTTTGTTAGTTTAGTTTATTCTTTTCTTTATTTTTGTATTGCATTTTTTATTTTATTATACATAATAAATCTTTCCTGATAATTAAATTCGATCTGTTAATCAATAACCCAGCTTAAAAGTTTCATGACATCATAACCATCAGAGCTAAATTGGATTAACATCTGCCAACTAATAGCAACCCTATTGATTAAACCTTATTGAAAGTTTAATATCCTATTGGTACCCTATTGTTACCGATTGGTAACTATTGATTAAATAGATTACAATTGGTAAAGACCCTATTGGATAGTTAGTACCCTATTGTTACTCTATTGAGTATTTTTACCCTATTGATACTCTATTGACCTTCTTTTGTGCCAAAATCTGGCAACAATAGGAAGGCTCTCTATTGATACTCATTTTACTAGTGCTAGTGAAATGGTAAGCACTGCCATCTGTAGATCTGAAGAGGAATCTTCTAGTAAGTTAGGAGCTAAAGGTTAGAAAAACATATAGCTCAATATTTACATTTGGGCATCTTAAAGCAGCTAAGTAAAGCTTTGTCATAGTGAGTAAGAGTATAATAGTTTGGGTAGATACCCGAGATATATAGTTATACATACTAGATCTGTACTACTTTGTTGTTTATTAACTTAACTACTCAAAATAAATAAAACAGTTACTATTTAAACAAAAAAATATATTTTTTTATAAATTTTGAATATTATTTGGATTTTTTTTTTTTTTTTTTAATTCTTTGACAGTCTTGTCAGTGCTCAAATACAAATTATATTACTATTAGACTAAAAACAAAGTTTCAAAATTCTGATAATATTTAATTAAAAATTGCAAGCCTGGTATCAGCCGGCTACATCATGTGCGCCCAGATGCGACTTGTCGCACCAACCCACATGTGGATTGGAAGACCTTGTCAGCTCTATCAAGAACTAAACCAAAATGGGGTTGATCCATTTTCAACCTATTCAACAACACCTTTCTCAAACAACTGCATAACTTCTGCTTCTTTCTTATTACTTATTGACTCAACTACACCACTCGTCTCACCTTTACTCTTGTTTTTTTACACTCTCGATATTGAACTTTTAACAGTAACAGCACCCTCTTTGACAGGACTTTTCAGGTTACTTCTCTTCATTGCTGTATCTATACCAATTTGCTTCTTCTACTCAGCAACTGCGTTACATCTGATTCACCAAATTTTATCGAGAAAGCTACTTTTTACAAGTGCTATATAACTACTAAGTGCCAGGTTTACAATCTTTTTAGGTAGCTCTAAGTCTAACAACTTTGCCACCACATCATCGGGTATAAGTTCTCTAATGTAGTCTCTTCTCTGCTTGAACCTCTTCTTAGTTGTATCACTGCCAATTAACAGACCAAACCTCTTAACCGATATTGTCTGTTTATATGCATGATCTAACTTTTTCTATGCAAGTAGGCATGCAACCCTCTCTACAATACCCCAGTAATTGGTATACTCTGTACATTCAACCAGATGGTTAGAATCTTCTTTTGCATACTTGCAACTTACGCACGTATCGTCTACATATATTTCGAATTTTCGTCTCTTCAGCACAGTCAGAACTAGTAGACTATTGTTAATACATTTCATTTGGAAAGCTATATTTCTGCTAGCTACACGTGACTTGCACCTAATTCCAGTTGCTTTTTTGTTCTGATACTATAAAGCCTTCCAGCTACAATTTGAATTTGTCTCATTCTCATATGATCTGATAGCATTCGAGTTACGCCACTCTGCACCAGTTTTGAAACTCATCAACGTCTTGACTAGTTTTCTTCTACTGGTGTTTTATTAAGATAAACTGAAAATCTTTTGCGATAATTTTTCTCCAAAGATAATATCAAGCACCGAGTTAAGCGAGATCCTTCTTTAGCCAATTGGTCCACTTTTTCATTCCATTTTACCTTATTATATGCTTTTACTTTGACCAACTGAAGAACTAAGCCCTTTGATCTACATATATTTTTAATTTTCACTACTAAACTAGCATTCTGCTTCTTACTTTACACTCTTATATCGGTTAGTATTGTTGTGTCTTCAAGGCTTGAAATTGCCGCAGTACTATCTAATTTGACTACAACCTCACTTCTGCACCTGGCTGTCAACACTACTATTAGCACCGCAACTAGCTTAGCCTTTGTTGATGATGGCCATTTACTAAATCTGATTTTTCCCTTCACAAGTACTGTTTCCTCCAAATTGTCTATCTGCATCCATCCTGCACTCATCCTACAATCTACACTACTTCTAATCAAAGACCCATCTGTATAATATATACTACTATCTATATTTCTACTACAGTTACCCTCCACTTGCTATATTAACAGCACCTCAAGCTCTTGATCAAAACCCTGCTCTATAATTAAACTTTTTTCATGAGAGTTAATTACTACTACACTACATATTTCTTTTTCACTTTCTCTTTTAGTTAAACTACCACTCTCTGACTTGAAACCTTTAATTTCTTTTAGCAGCAATGGCACTTTCTCTTCATTGACAGTATTTACCTTAGGAATTGCCTCTAAAATCTTGTTCTTCTTTACCCATTGTTGACACTTATCGATCTCAGCTACTTGACTCAACTTACAATATTTGCACTCTCTCAAAATGCCTTTACTATAGGTTGAGGTCTCGGGTACCCAGTGGTTAACTAACACCTGTGACTTTCTTTTCTTCTTTATTCTATCAACTATTGACTCCGAATTCTCTTTGTTGATAATTACTCACTCACAACATCTTCGATCATCAAACAACTTCCCTGTCTTTGTTTGCAAAAACATTGAATTCTCTACTGGCAACTTAAAATGGTCAATTATCTCTCTACTTTCTATACACTGAATTACCTTCCTCTCTATTATGTTAAACCATTTCGCTTTGCGACCTTTCAATGTCTTTGTTCTCAATACACGAAGCTTATTCCATGTTATCATCCTCTTACCTATTATATCAATCAACTAGTTTATATAGAACAAGTTAAAGCTTCTAATACTGCTATAGTAGGCACTGTAAATTTCTTCTCCTATTATTTCAACTAATGTTGGACCTGTACCATAAACTTGCCACTTTTCAGTATTAGCATGAATCGACACACCTAACTTATTTGCTTTAACTACAATTGACCCTGCCAGATTGTTCTTCCAGATCTTTTTTAGGTGCCAATTTTGAGATTTTGGCCAACTCTCTTTAACTAATCTAGCCAATGTATACCCCTTTTTAGTCTTATTCGTGTTATCTTCCCTACTTGATCCAATATATTGAGCCTGTTTTGCAAGCATATTACTTGTTTACTAAATAATTCCTGACTCAAGGATCTACAACAGCCTAATCCTTGATGCATCACTATATAATTGCCTGCTGTCACTAGCAAATCTATCTTGTTTTTAAATAGTCTTACTACTGGCTAGTATATTCTATCTATGCTTGCTTCAGTTATTTTCGTTGCCTGTAACATATAAGCTAATTTCGGCACAATACACATATTATTTATGTAAATTAGTTGGCTGATAAACAGGCTCTTACACCTTAATGTCCTTAGAAACTAATCTACAATACCCTTTGCCTTTTTAACTACAAAGGTTTTACATAGATTGGCACTTATCTAAACTCCCAAAAGCCGTGTTAATGCCTTCTTTTCTTCAGCCTGTAACTTGTACTTCTCTACCTCGATCCACCTTTCACTCTTTTTCAACTTTGAATTTATCACTATGAGTTTGGACTTTGCACTGTTTATTCAAATGTCGTTGAACTTAAAAAACCTCTGTGCTATTTCCATTATTTGCACAACTTGGGCTTTACTTTTTCCAATTCAAGTTGTATTATTAGCAAATACTACTGCTGCTTGTCTTATTACTTTGACATCTATGCAGTTCATCTGCAAATCTACTATATGACTTGAACTAACTTTATACCCCAGTTTTTTGTTATCTTGAATCTTTCTTAACAATAGATCGTAAAAAATCTGCCACACCAATAGTAATATCGTCTCCTCTTGTTCAATACTATTACCCATCTCAAACTCTTCTGTAAAACCAAACTCAGTAATTATCTTGACTCTTCTTTCATTAAACAGCTCAATAATAAAACTAGTTATCTTGGATAGTAGCTTAACTCTGTGTAATGCAGCATGAAGTGTTTTTAATGACACCGAGTTGTATGCCTTCTTCATATCTTGGAGCATCAACCACAACTCCTTTTTACTTTTATAAGCATCTTCAACTACTATCTCAACTAAGTTGATTGCCTCCTCTGTTGAGCAACCTGGCAATCCTGCGTAATTCGGGCCACACAACACCTCATTTTCCATAAAAACTTTAGCCATTCTCTTCGTTAATAAGCAGGTGATGCACTTTCTAAATGTCTTTAATAAAGCAATTGGCCTAATATTGCGAAGCTAAAAACTCCAGTTTTCATCTTTTGGAATTAGGTATACTTGTACTAGCTTTTATTTATCTGGAATTCTACTTTCTGTCAAGCACAAACTTGCAAATCTTCTAAAAATTTTGTGCACTTCAATACTAGCGTTCTTGATTAATGTGTATCCAATCCTAGTAACCCCAGGTGCAGTTTTATTTTTGGTTTTTCCAATTGCCACTAACCATTCTTCAAGTGTGATTTTGTTTTCAGGCTCAGCATATCACTCCTTTTTTACATCCTCGAGTAGTGTATAGAATTCTTCGAGCACTTCTCTGTCTTTACACACTTCTCTCTCTTTGAACTGCTTTTGAAAATGAGCTGATGTCTTCAAAAGTACTTTATCTGTTTCAATATACATTATCCATTTTTCATTTTTTTTTCTAAAACCCGATCTATTCTAATCTTTCTGAATAGCTTGTCTAAAATACTTGCTAACATTAAACCAACTTCACCATCAATTCTTTCGTATCTTCGAGTTATTGCTGCTTCTATTTTCTTACGCGTAGCTTTATTCATTTCGACTTTTTCTTGTATCTGCATTGCTTTCCAACACACTTTTGCACCACATGCCCACTCATGCAGTGCTTCTTTTTCATATGCTCTACAACTTAGCAAAGGTATCTCTACTTGATGCATGCTGTTAATTAGCTTGACCTCTTTACTAAGCATCTCAATATCAATCAACTGATCCTCATAAGTTGCAGTTTTTTTAACTATCTAGATTATTTTACCTAGTTTGACTGTGCTCTTGTGCAACTTGGTTGGCTTGCACTTTCTTGTTCTATTGTTCGAACTACTAGGTGCTGTCTTTTTCAGAATATTTTTATCTGCTGCTCTATGAATTGCACCTGCTATAATGTTTCAAATTAAATTGAGTTTGTTGGGTGTAGTCAAAGCCCAACATCTTGTGAGTGCTCGATTGTCTACAGTTAGCTTTTCCAGATCTTCTTAGTACTGTTTCCAATCTTCTTTTGTTGCTTCATCATACAGATAGATATTCTTTGAAATTTCTTTCTTTCTTTCAGCGCTGCACTGTGCAACTGGACTACATGCTTCATTGTAATACTATTGCATGATCACTTGCTGATATTATGTCTGCCTCTACAATATCAGCTGCTAATACTCCATACTTTAAATCTTCCACAGGTCGAATATATGAATAAAGGTTAAATAACGGAATATATCTTTATTGTCCCGTTATTTACCCGATATGCATATCGGAAAAGAATAATAGTAAACTAACGGATATCAGTATTAGGGTAAGATAAAAGATAGATTTTGGATACATAATGGTATACCTTTTGTTTCCT
>CAJVPY010006271.1:0-10665 GCA_910591965.1 Dentiscutata erythropus | reverse complement strand
TGCAATGCACGATTCTTACTGTAGTAGCCCGCTGAGTTTATAAGCATACCGCGCTTAGATTTGATTAGCCAACTTCGTTGATCATCGTTACATGAATTATTAAACGTTTAAGAGCAAAAAAGGCTATTTGAATTCATTTCTAAAAAAAATTTAATATATTAGCCTTAAAATTTCGGGTCGGGTCGGGTCGAGTCGGGTTCGGTTCGGGTTGAAGCTCTAACCCGAAAATTTTTAACCGACCCGTTCGGAGCACTAGTGATGATCACTGTGTTCATTCTTCTTTAAGTGTCCCTTATATTTTAGTTATGTAAAAAATATCTTATTAAATTGCGCAAATTAATGTCAGAAGTTCATTGTTTGACCTGAAGTATCTTGTGTCAGTGCACAGACATCCTTTACAAAATTACATACTTGATTTATTGCTATATAGTCAATCCTGGACATAACGAACCTTTCTTTATATAACGAACTCAAATTTTCTAAATTTTAATATTAGTTCAGTATAACAAGAGCTACGGCTATTAAGAAAACATATATAACGATCCTTTTTTTTGGCCAGAACCGAGGGTTCGGTATAGAAAGAGTAGACTGTAGTTGATTAATTTTATGCATCAGAATCAGAACTTTTAATATACTGTATTAGGGATGGTAAAAAAACGTTTTAAACAGTTTTTTATACATTTTTTATTGTTTTAAAAAATGTTTTAAAACATTGGTAATTTAAACTACCGCCTTTGATTGGTTAATTCAGTTTCAGAGAAAGATTTATCTTTTTATAATTGAATTTATAAAGAAATTATGAAAGAGTCATAAATTTTAACTGATTTAATTTATTTTAAATTTTTTTATTGAATAAATGTACCCTTTTATAATTAGAATTATAAAAAGAAATTATGAAAGAGTTATAAAAATGCATTTTGATCGACTTAATTTTTTTATTTTTTTTATCAATATGCACTTTGCATTCAATACTTACGTACTATATTTATTGATATTGAAAGTCAAGACATTGTAAAACCAGAATCGTGAAGGTTCAGAAGCTTTTTACATTTAGTTAAATGTTCTTTTAATCAGCCAATTAAATCAACGGAGTCCTCATTCAGTAATTACACTTTTGACGAGGTGTTGTTCGACCATGTTTGTCACTTTCTGTAATTTTTGTGAAATTCAAACGAATTTATTTCAATGGAGGTCTTCCACAAGACATAGTTATTCAAGGTAATTTTTTTTTTGATATTAGTAATCATAAGAAATATTATTTATTTAATAATAAAATCGAATTGTGTAATTTTATTGCATAACTTTATTTATTTATAAATCGAATTGCGTACCATAAAATGCCGTATAAGGTACCCCCTTGATTTGTACCAGGTATGTTTCAAGGTCACGTATGCAGTATTTTGTAAGATACCCGAGTACGAATCAATAACTATAATTTTCTAGTTCTTAGATCGTTCGTTCGTTTAAATTGTCCTCTTTACGGGTTTCAAATATCAGACAAACGTCTTTTTTCATAATTAACTGTACCTATACCTTCTTCATAACGGATTCTATGATTTTTGGAAAAGGCAGTTTGTAGCTGTGTATACTGCAAATCGAAAATACACAATCATGGGTGCGCTTGAACTTATAAAAAGATAAGTATTTGATAATTCAAGCTTTATAATTTAGTCAGATTACTATTCAATTATTAATATAATATTTATAATTTTAAGTTAATTACATTCGAATATTATTAGATCTAAAAACCTCATATCATCGCAATATAAGAGGTTAGGTGGTAAGTTTATTTAAACTTTTAAATTTGTGTGATTACAAATTATTAAACGCATTGATTCATGAAATTGTCTATTTCATTCTGATCATAATAATGATCAAATTCTCCCTGATTCAGAAAGTTTTGATGAGCCAAGAAATCTTGTGGTGGTTGAGATGAGAAGCTTTGCTGAAGTGGAAGATTTTGTTGGGGTAAAAAGTGTTGATTTGATGAGAAATCTTGTTAAAGTGGAAGGTTTTGTTGGTGCGAGAGATCTTGCAGAAGAAAGTGTTCTTGGAATGAGAGGTATGGTAGGAATAGGAGGTCTTGGAAGCTTTGTTGGGGTAGGAGGCAAAAAGTTTTGTTGAGGCGAAAGGTTTTGTAGTTCAAGGTCTTATTAAAATAAAAGTATTTTTAGAATAGAAAGTTTTATTAAGTTGTGAAACCAAGTTTTTACCATTAAAAACGTATTCATTGTCTTCATTATTGTTATCGATCTCATTGTTATTTTCAACACGATTATAATCGAAAATTAAATCGTCTTCTGATCCATCAGTTGCAACTGAGATGCCACAACATTTAAAGGAAATTTTAATTAGCTGAATAGAAGAAACTATATGACCCCAAAAAGAATTCATTACTAAAAGTGACTGTGGGTTCTCAGAATGTGGTGTATGATTTTGCCAAATCTTATCTATCCAAAAGCTCATTTTTATTTCATTCATCCATCCACTTTCATTAGTTCTAACAACTACACCTGGTGGGAACTCAAGTCATAGAACATTTTTTAACTTAAAAATAATCATTGGAGGTAATTTTTTACCATCTGCCATACATGCAAGTACAACAGTGAAGCAGGATTTTTTGTAACCACAAATTCTAATACTGATCATTTTATTTCCTTTATCATCTATAGTTACATTACTCGGCATATCAAAAGAAGGGGGGTTTCGTCCATATTACCTATTAATAGTAATGGATAATTATATTGAATACGGCAATATTGAACAAAATTAAAAAATGCTTGCTGTTGTGTCTCTAATTCTGCTGGTAGCTTTTGTGCAATAGTTGTTTTACGACAATTACTAAAACTATTACATTGTAAGAAACAATCAAGCCACTTGTTACTCCACTTAAGCATGTTAATATTAGGATAGTAAAGAATATATTTTGGAGACTTTGCTAATGCTGCAGCTTTATTTTGTATCATAACACGGCTAACTGGTTTTAATTTGCTATGTAAAGCTCGAATCCATTCAGCAAGTTCCTCTTCAAGTTTAGGATAATTTGGTTGAGCACCAACATTGAGACATTTAATATGAGGCTGAGCTAATAATAGCTTGTCTTGTTTGCTTTTCCAATTCTGAATTTGCTTGGGTTGAATTAAAAATTTATCTGCTGTTCCCCGTACAGTAGCTCCAGGAACCATTTCAAGGCAAAAAATTATAAAAAGTTTCTCTCGGGCTGTCCATTGATAGTTTTTTTTTTGCTAAAGTCTCATTGTAGAAATACTTTTTAGGAGAACCATAATGTTGAAAATAAGTTTTCGTAATGTTTATGCTTTTGAAAAGTTTTTATCTTATAAAAAAACATGGTTTAAAAAAAAACAAAGTCTTATATCTACATATTATAAAAAAAAAAACAAAAAAACATTCATGAAAAAAAAAAACTTAAAACATTTGTGAAAAAAAAAAATCTAAAAAAAAATTTTTTACAAAAAAAAAAAAAATCATCCCCTTCTTCATAATAACGATTATCAGTATCATAGAATCTTAAAGGTAAATGTATCATATGTAAAAAAAATTTGGCTTATTGCCATATTACATGTATTACCGGTGCAATATTACCGGTATAAAATGTAAAACCAGAAGAACGAAATGCAGAAATACGGCATCGCTATATACTTAATAATATACCCCCCTTACAAAAGACCCCCCATATAATATACCCTCCTCCATACAAGGTACCCGGGGGGTACAAATCAAATTTTAAGCACGTGAATTGTAAGATACCCGGGTACCTTATACGGCGCTTTACGGTAATTATTTATATGTGATGATTACGTCATAATGTTTTAAAACATTTTTAAACAATTAAAAATCAAACAATCGAGATTTTTAAGATCGTGTTTTAAAACATTGCCATCCCTATACTGTATCAAGAGCAGAACTTTGGTCATTTTACTCGTTCACCAATTGTCGGAGCATAGTGAAGGACAATTATCGGATTTTCAATAATGCACTATATAGAGTACTATAAATTTTAAAAATATAATTTTCGATCATGACCTAGTTACTATAAGTACGTAGTGTCTAACGGTACGTATAATTTTGGGCACCTGAAATTATTGTACCACTTATCGTTATTGTGAGTCTTAATTTGGTCAGCTGCGTGGTGTCAACTTAGTCCTGAAAATCATACCGAATACGTAATAACGATAAGTCAGGTAATTAATTCCCCATACGGATTAAGGTTGCGCCTTATCGTTATTGTTATATGTATAAATTCCGGTATATAAGTTAAATGTAAAAAAAAGGTACACTAATAACAATATGGCTAAACATGTTGCGATTATTGGCGCAGGTAGATATTAACAAAATTTTAAAGCATTTGAATATCGAAAAAAAATTAATATATTTCAAATAAAATGATTTAATAAAATCTATATTAGGGATCTCTGGTTTAACAGCAATAAAACAGTGTCTAGATAATGAGTTGATTCCAATTTGTTTTGAACAAAATTCCTTTATCGGTGGAATATGGAGATACGAAGATGTTTGTGAAAAAAATAATGAACCTTATTCTTCAATTTATAAAGGTGTTTTAACTAATACATCTAAAGAAATGGTTTTGTATTGATTTTATTTTTTGGTGAATCAAAATACAGTAATTGAATTCGTAAATGTAATCTATCTATTTGATCTCTATAATAGACGACGTTTTCTGATTTTCAAATTCCAGCTGACTGGCCGATTTATATGAATCATTCACTAATAGAAAAGTAAATCTTTTTTCAGTAAATTCGTTTTCTTATTGAAGATTTTCACGATTATTTTATTTTTTAATTATGTTGAAAAATAGATACATTGATATGTACGCTGAACATTTTAATCTTTTACCTCATATTAAATTTAATACTACCGTGTTAAAAATATCAATTCTACCTGATAACCGTTGGAAAGTTAAATATATAATCCAAAGTGAAAGTGAGGAAAAAGAAGAGATTTTTGATTTTGTAATGGTTTGTTCCGGTCATCGCAAACCTAAGTGGCCCGAATTTAAAGGAATGAATTTATTTAAAGGTGAACAATTGCATTCTTATAAGTATAAACGGTAAGTTCACAGGATTTATAACTTCTCTATTTAGAAAGGGAAGCATATAAATAGTGACATTTGGCGAATTTGTGGAATTGACCTTTATTCAAATACCCTAACGCTAAATCTATAAGATAGATACGTATGGACATCATGTACTTTATAATGCTTAGTCGTCACATACAATAACTTACGATTTTCATAATACAATATTAATAATACGTATAACAATTAAGCACCATGTACGTAGTGATAAGGCGCACTATGCCCATCTTTACCATTAAGATTAAAACTTCCAGATCTGCTATGTAATACCAAGACATAATGGTCCTCTCTTGGCATTACCCATTTTTAGATTCCGAAATACTCCATAAATCCGCCAAATTGACTTCCCATTTTGTATATATTATTATCATTATTACTAATATCGTATGTTTAGAGCTATAGATTTCGAAAATAAACGCGTTTTGGTTGTTGGTTGCGGCAATAGGTATGAATATGACTTAAATTGTGTAATTATAAAATTCATATAAATATTCTTATCCACTAATTAATTTAGTGCATTGGATATTGCGGTTGAGTTGACATATTCTGCATCACAAGTCTATTTAGGCATTCGTAGAGGTAAAACTTTGCATTTTATATTTATTTTAGATCCTTATAATTATAATCTTGTTTTTTTCTACAGAAAAACTTCCGTGGATAGTACCACGCTTCATAAATGGTAAAGCGCTCGATCATAGTGTATCTCGTTTCTCTGCATATATTCCACTTTCTATTAAAGGAGGAATTCTAGAAAACCATATTATTAAAACTTTTCCATTTCCCTCTCATCTAATGCCTACTGATCCTTTAATTTCTACATATTTTGCTATAAATTCTGAGATTTATCAGTGTCTCGCAGCTGGTACAGTTATTGTAAAACCGAGCATTAAAGAATTTAAATCTGAAAATAATCAAATTGAATTCGTTGATGGAACTTTTTTAGAGAATATTGATGTTGTTATTTATTCTACTGGTTATTACATTGATTATCCATTTTTAGAAAAACATATTTATATTGGTGGTGATGAAATTGAACAAGAATATGGAAATGAATTTCATGATTTAGTTTGGTTATATAGATCGATATTTCCTCCAAAGTATCCAAATATTGCTTTTATTGGGTTGGAATTAGGTGCTGGTTCTACTTCATCAATGAGGTGAGTTTCAGAAATTTAATAATGTTAATTTGTTTGCTTGTACTGTACATACCGTAATTTATTTTTCTTTTACATTAAACTTCTTTTTACAAAGTGAAATGCAAGCACGTTATGCAGCAAGTCTTTTTAAAGGATTTACCAAGCCGCTCCCATCTCAAAATGAAATGGAAAAGTCTATACGTGAATATTATAAAAGCATTCGTAAAAATTATTGTAAATCTGATCGTAGTGCTATTCGGTTATCTTATATACCTTATATGGATACTTTGAGTAAAGAAATTGGTTGTTATCCTTGTTCTTATGAAATTATTAAAAAATTTGGTTTTAAGTTTTGGAAATTAATTATTTTTGGCATGGCTACTCCTATTCAGGTACGTAATTTTTTTTCATTATATTAAACAATATTAAAGCATCTTATTTTAATCAAGTGCTAATTATATTATTTTATAGTATCGGCTACTAGGAAGGAATTCTTGGGAAGGTGCAAAAGAAGCTATTTCGCTTTATAACAAATATAGTTTTAAAGCTACTGCAAGAGAATCAAGGGGTTATAAATCATGGATATATATCCTTATTATTTTGTTAATATTACTAAATAGAAATGGTTCTTTTAAAAAAATAATTAATCATGTAAATGGAAAATTTTTTAATAAATAAGTAAATGCTACATATACTATATTACTTTTCCAATTATAATTTCGTGAAAATAATAAGCATGCTCTTCTCCAACAAGGCTAACAAAAAAAAAAAAAACAGCGATATTGTTAATGTAAACGTTGCGGCAATAATACAATATCAACTTTCAATTTTTTCTTTTTAGTTGATATTTTTTTGTTCTGAAATATCCAACGTATCTCTGTTTAACAGCTGTAGAACTTTTAAATCATATTTGTAAAAGAATTATCTATTTAAAAAAATCATTATAACCATATAAATATCAATTTTAAGTGAAGCCGAAACCGCAATAATTTTTATGAAAGAAAAAGCTGAATCATATTATAAAATTAGAGAAATAGATTAGATCAAGAACCTTTTCAAATGCCTATAATGAAAAAAAAAATTGTATGACAGAATTTTTCGCCAAACTGTAATAAAAGTTTTTGTTTTTTTGGTTAACGAAGAGTTACCACAGTATTGTATATTATTTATAATTGTTGGCTGGTAGGATCAATGTCTAACACTGCTACATAACTGATATATTTATGTACGCTAAGTACGTATAATAGTAAACACATTGAATGTTTAATTAGTTAATATTAGCATCTTGACAAATATTTACAAAAAAGCATTTGAGTGTTATAAATAGGCTGCAAGCTTAAAGTTTTTTGAATTAACGAAAACTATATGAAAATTTTTTATTTGTAAAATAAAAACAATTTTTAAAAGCTTAAAAGTGATCATAAATTAATATTAATGTTGCAAAAGTTCTGAATAAGATTTATTAAAAAATAATCAAAATTAAATTTCGCATAGTAAATATTGTAATAAATTTAATTTAAAACAGCGGTTAAATTGTAACTAAAGATAAAGTTAAAATTTTTCAATAATTTATATATTATAGAAATAAAAGCAAAATTTGTTATTCTAATTTACTGTATTATTAATATTATTACTATAGAGTTAAATGTTTTAGAGTTCTTATAAATGCACCAACAAATGCCCTTCCTTCTTATAATGTAATTCATTCTAGGAAGACTTAAAGAGTTTAGCGTGGTGTTTTTGTAAAATGCATTAGCAAGCACCCTCTCTCGTTCTGATCCAATCTCATTCCAAAAAAAAAGACTCAAAGAGCTTAATGTTATGTTTATGCAAAGTGAATGCATCCTTCTAGTCCAAGATTATTACATTAATGTCAGCACAACGTTGTTCTTGCAGAGTGCATCTTCAAGTTGTTTAAATGAAGATCAAAGAGTCAACGTAGTGTTCTTACAAAGTGCATCTGCTAATTCTTTTCCTCCTCCTGATTATTACTAATAAGACTTAAAGAAATCAGCATAGTGTTTTTGTAAAATGCATTTGCTAATACTGTTCAAGTTTATTCAAATGAAGTTCAAGAAGTCAACGTGGCGTTCTTGAAAAGCGCATCTGCTAATACTTTTTCTACCTCTGATCCAATATCATTCCTAACTATATTTAAAGAAGTCAGCGTAGTATTCTTACAAAGTGCATTTGCTAATGCCTTTCCTCCTTCCGGTCGAAGATTATTCAAACGAAGATCCAAAGAAATCAGCGTAGTGTTCTTACAAAGCGCATCTGCTAATGCTTTTCCTCCTCTTGATCCAAGATAATTATTACCAAGATCCAAAGAAGTCAGCGTGGTGTTCTTGCAAAGGACATCTGCTAATGCTTTTCCTCCTTCTGATCCAAGATTATTATTATAAAGATTCAAATCTTTCAGTGTGGAGTTTTTGCAAAGTGCATCTGCTAACGCTTTTCCTCCTTTAAATTCAAGTTCATTCGAGTCAATATTCAAAGAAGTCAGCGTTGTGTTCTTACAAAGTGCATCTGCTAATGCTTTTGCACCTTCTGATCCAAGTTTATTAAAACGAAGGTTCAAAGAAGTCAGCGAAGTGTTCTTGCAAAGTGCATCTGATAATACTTTTCCTCCTTTTGCTCCAAGATAATTGCTACCAAGACTCAAAGAAGTCAGCATTGTGTTTTTACAAAGTGCATCTGCTAGTGCTTTTCCTCCTTCTAATCCAAGTCTATTCAAACGAAGATCCAAAGAAGTAAGATTAGTGTTCTTGCAAAGTACATCTGATAGTGCTTTTCCTCCTTCTGATCCAAGATTATTTTCTCCAAGATTCAAATCTTTCAACGTAGTATTTTTGCAAATTACATCAGCTAATGCTTTTCCTCCTTCTGATCCAAGATTGTTACGATAAAGATTCAAATAAATTAGCATAGAGTTTTTACAAAGTGCAGCTGCTAATGTTTTTTCTACATCTAATCCAAGTTGATTTTCCTCTAGATTCAAAAAAGTTAGTGTTTTGTTCTTGAAAAGTGCATCTGCTAACGCTCTTCCTCCTTTTGATCCAAGTTTATTCAAACCAAGATCCAAAGAAGTCAGAGCGGTGTTCTTGCAAAGTGCCTCTGCTAATGCTTTTCCTCCTTCAGATTCAAGACAATTACTACCAAGATTCAAAGAAATCAGCGTATTGTTCTTGCAAAGTGCATCTGCTAATACTTTTCCTCCTTCTGAATCAAGAATATTACAATTAAGATCCAAATCTTTCAGCGTGGTGTTCTTGCAAATTGCATATGCTAACGCTTTTCCTCCTTCTGGTCTAAGTTTATTACTCCGAAGATTCAAGAAAGTCAGCGTGTTGTTCTTGCAAAGTGCATCTGCTAATGCTTTTCCTCCTTCTGATCCGATTGAATTACCACCAAGATTCAAGGTGGTCAGAGTGGTGTTTTTGCAAAGCGCATCTGCTAATGTATTCCTCCTTCTGGTCCAAGTTTATTACGATACAGATTAAAAAAAATCAGTGTTGAGTTCTTGAAAGTGCATCTGCTAATACTTTTCCTTCTTCTGAACCAAGATTATTAGATTGAAGATTCAAAGAAGTCAGAGTAGTGCTCTTATAAAGTGCATTTGTTAACTCGGTTAAATTTTTCAATTGACATTTGTCCTGGGAAAGAAGGCATTTTCTAGATCCTCAAGATTATGCTGACAGTTTCCGAGAATTTGTTCAAAAAGTTCTAATGCTTTATGAAATTTACCTTGCTCAAAACATTCACGTGCTTCCTTTCTCAAACTCTTAAGAATGCTATTATCTTGCGCTGAAGAATCTAAATAAAGTGGAGCCGATGCTATAACTTCAAGTGAATTGACAGGTACAGTTATATTGTTTTGCTGACTTGAGAGAGTTTCGCTATTTTGAGTTGATGTTTCAATAAAATTATGTCGACTCAAAGTTTCGTTAGAAATAAGTTGGTTTAAAATATCGTGAATTAATATGGTTTCTGGACGATTGGCAGGATCGTTGTCCCAACATTTCTTGTAAAGCTCAATATATTGAGATGGTGTACCTTCTATAGCAGTCACACGATTTGTCACGGTGTAATATTTTTTATATATAAAGGTACAAAAAAAACATATAAAATTACTATGAACTTTGATTCCGTGATGTTTCTTCCCCTACATATTAACTTAAAAATAAATTTTACAATCAAATATATCAAGAAAAGGCGAATAAAAATGTTTTAAGTTTCGAATTAAAATTTTGTAAATTTTGCAGATTTTAAAAATGCAACTTTATCAAAACTAAATATTTACTAATTTTAAAAGAAGAATTATATGTAAAATTTTATACTGAACAAAATTTTTCTTAGTAGCAAAATAGGTTGTATTAGTAAAAAAATAAGTTATCTATATACTAATGTTAAAAA
>CAJVPY010006270.1:0-10666 GCA_910591965.1 Dentiscutata erythropus | reverse complement strand
TTAATTTTTTTGATTGATTTGATTGGTTAATTATCACGGGAAATCACGGGTAGATCTACCAATCATACGAATGTCGTTCTATGAGAGCTCATGTCCATTTTTCTAGTGTAAGGGGGTCTGTTATTTCCTTATATATCGAACGATCAATCTCTTTTTTTGGCTTGTATTCTTCTTTCCATTTTGCTTTTATCTTTTTAAAATTTTGATTCTTTTTTCTAAATTGTTCTTTAAGTGAGAGATTACTTGCTATTTTACTCCTTCTTTATCATTGATTAATTCCAAATTGTGAACTCTAGAATTCTCCCCTACTAGCACTCTGTCTATCATAACTTTGTTGTATAGTCTATTCAGTAGGCTCTGAAGCATTTTCTTTTTATTTTTTTCCATCATACCAAATCTTAATTTTATTTTCTCTCGAATTTTGCTTTTTTTTTTTTTACGCTCTTCATCGCATGCTTTTTTTCTAAGAATTTTGCTCCAGTTTTTTAATTCCTCTAATTGAATTTGACTCCAATACTCTGGCATTTATGCGATCTGTGTTTGGTACATCTGATTTATTTCATCAATTCTCTTATTTAAACTTTCTCTTTTATCATATTTAACCTTTTCGAAAAGGCTTTTCTTACTTCTTTTTTGTAAATAATATAGAAACTTAACTTTTTTATAAATTTCTGACTTTGGGATTGACTTTTTTTCCTAAGCTTCAGTTTTCTTGACATTAATCCAAGGTATGTATTCGAATGCTACATTTATTATTGCACTACTAATATTGTCACATTTAATATTAATGTCTATATATTCATTATAAGAAGTTTTTACATTTCTATCTTGACCTTTCGTAAAAAGAAGGTGCTCTATACATATACTATAAGCCTCCCAGTCTTCTGGTAATGCTTTATGATATAAGAAAACTCTTCTAGTTGGTTTTTCTTGATTTCTTCTACTAAGTTTTCCATATTTGAGTATTTTACTTAATTCTAACTTCGCACATGTCATTTTGTGATCACTACCTGTTACTAGGTTAATGTCTTTAATTGAAGCCTCACTGAGAAATTCTCTCATCTCTTCTCCAATCCATATATAGTCAATTCTCGAAGCTATTTCATCTTTTTGCCAAGTATATTCTTTTTTATATGGGTTTAGATACCTATATAAGTCTATCATCTCTCTACTTTTAAGCTATTCAAGTAGAGTTTTCCCAAGCCCTTGATTTTTATGACCTGTATTATTGGTATCTAATCTTATATTATATATTGCATTAAAATCTCTGAGTATGCTTACGTATATGTCTATCTTGTTTTTGTATATTTCTTGTACTACTATACGTTGCACTTCCTTATTAATTTTTTTATTTGCTAGTAGCAGATATATTACCCATATTTGTATAATTGCCTTTTTGAAGAAAAACTCTAACTTTATTACATATAGATTGTATTTCCTAACTATGGCTAAGTGTTTTGACCAATTTTTACTAACTAAAGCCCCTACTCCTGACCCTTTTAATTTATCTACTTCTTTTGTTGACCAGAAGCTAAGATATTCAAATTTCTTTACATCTAATTATCTACCTTCTTCCTTATTTATATTAGTTTCTGCCATCCCAATGATGTCTAAACTCTCTTCTTTACCTAAAGCTACTAAATTTTTTAATTTTTGCCTATTTAACTTTAAATCATTTATGTTATGAAACTCTAAACTAAGCTACTCATAATTATTAATCTTATTTTTTCTATTTAGATCCTCAAATTGTTCTTGTGTTTTGGGCTCTCTTGAAACAGAAATGAGGATTTTTGCTATGCCTATATGAGTTGATTCGTTTATGGTGCCTTTCAGGAGTACATTGCAATTATATACTCTATTGTTTTAAACTTTTGTCTCATTTCTGCAAGAATTTCCTCTAACTCATTTGTTTCTTGCCTTTCAGTTTTCTTTCTTTTTTGATTAGCGATTGGCAAACTGTTTGAACCTATTGCAGGTTCTGTTTTCTGAGATAAATTTATACTATTTATATTGGAAAGAGGCTTTCTGGTATTACTTCTGGCTCATATGCTACTCCTTTTACTATTTGTAAACACTCTATCAGTGTGAATAATCTTGTTTTGGCTTTGATTTCTATTTGTCTTGTTGTTACTAGATGATTTCCTTCTTTTAAGGTTTTGTCTATAATATATTTCTTGATTTTTAAAGTGTTGGCTATTGTAAGTTTCACTTGTTTTAGTTATGTCTTGGTTTTCTTTAGAGCTGATATCTTTGGCTACTTTATAATATTCATTTTCACTCCATTCTAACTTGTTATAAAAGTTTATTTCTATTAGTGAGCTTAAACACCATCTTAGCTTTGAACCTTCTTAGTTGTCTAAGCAGAACTGACTCAAGTGCCAAATTAGAAATCTTTCTAAGCATCAATCTATACTCTTTTCTTATTTCTAGTTTCTTAACATTAAATCTACTTGCTATAATTTTGCTTGTCTTGCCTTTTTCAAAATATATAGCCCACGCATTTTGTAAATTTAGTTTTTGCTCTTCATTTCTGTATATGATTTTTATATATGCTGCTATCATTCTTTTTAAAGTGTACTATTCTAATAGTTCTACTTTTCTAAAATGGTAAAAACATCTTTTGATTCTTGCTAAATTTACTCCAAAGAGCAGGTCCCAAATTGTAAGGTATAACTCTAAATTCCTCTTCTCTTTATAATATTTAGCTTTATTTACTAAATGCTTATTTTGGGCCAACATATTTTCAGGTGCCTATACTGAGCTATGTATATCTTTTCTTTCTTGTACTTCTTTTTTAACATTGGTGTGTTTTTCTACATTTTGCTTTTTTTCATTAGTTATTTGCTGTTTTGTCTCTATATTCATATTATTGAAGCTTTTAGCTAGAGATATTAGTTTTGCTGTGTCCTCTATACCATAATCTGATGTTCTGCTTTCCGAAAAGATTAATGAAAAATTTGTAATCATCTTTGTGGTTCTGATATTGTATTAGCAATTCCTTATCACTTTTATTAAAGTTTAATTCTGCATTTTTGATGTAATTTGTTTCTTTCTTTTTTACAACTATGTTGTCTTGAGTATCTTCGTTGTATACTCTCTTTCCAAGTATCGAGATTGAAGATTTTGTGTCTAAATTCATTTCTGTGTATTGGTTTATAATTTGATTGAAGACAGTTTCTATTGGCACTTCACCTATAAGTTGTGCTTCTACTTCTAATATTTCTTTTCCATTACTTTTTTTCCCTTGGATCCATTTATAGCTGTCTAGTAGCCCTCATATTATACCAATTTGTTCTGGGTAAGATACACCTATGAAACTTGCTATATTTCTATCTATCTTGAGGGTTAATAATTTTTGTTTTTTGTAAACTTTCTCTATTTGTTTCTCTGGGTTGTTAAAAAATTTCTTTAAGTCTGCTATTCTAGTCATTTTTGTCTTGACGTCTCTATGATTTACTACGTGACTAATTTGTATTGGTTGTTTGTCTAATCATTTGTTTACTTAAAGATTTGTTTGTTTGTCTATACTAAAAAGAATATGTATCACTGTTTGTTATTTGTTGTTTTGGTGTAATGATTAGTAATCTGTTTGTCAGGGGTTTGCTAAATTTCTACTTTTTGTATCAAAAGTAAAAATAGTTTAAATTATTTATAATAAAATATTCAATATATTATATATAAATTTTAATTAAGCTATCTTAACAAATATTGATCTAATTTTGATGATTTAACTACTATTATGACCGGAATAACATGCTGAATAATATTTATTAAAAAAATTACAAATTTTATTAAAAATTTTCAAACTATTCACTTTTTTTAAAAATGTTTTAAATTATTTTATATCGAAATATTTATAAATTTTAATTGAGCTATCTTAACGAATATTGACCCAATTTTGATGATTTAACTACTATTATGATCAAAAAAACATGCTGAATAATATTTATTAAAAAAATTACAAAATTTATTAAAAAGTTTCGAAACTATTTGCATTTTTTAAAAATGTTTTAAATTATTTTATATCAAAATATTTGATATATTATATATAAATTTTAATTAAGCTATCTTAATGAATATTGATCCAATTTTGATGATTTAATTATCATTATGACCGGAATAATATGCTGAATAATATTTATTAACAAAAATTAAAATTTTATTAAAAAGTTTTGAAACTATTCGCATTTTTTAAAAATTTTTTAAATTATTTTACTGTATATTAAATATTTGATATATAAATTTTAATTGAGCTATCTTAGCAAATATTGATCTAATTTTGATGATTTAACTACCATTATGACCAGAAAAACATGCTGAATAATATTTATTAAAAAAATTACAAATTTTATTAAAAAGTTTCAAAACTATTCAAAAATGTTTTAAATTATTTTACATCGAAATATTTAATATATTATATATAAATTTTAATTGAGCTATCTTAATGAATATTGATTCAATTTTGATGATTTAACTACCATTATGACCAGAATAACATGCTGAATAATATTTATTAAAAAAATTACAAATTTTATTAAAACTATTCACATTTTTTAAAAATAGTTTGAATTATTTTATATTAAAATATTCAATATATTATATATAAATTTTAATTAAGCTATTTTAACAAATATTGATCCAATTTTGATGATTTAACTATCATTATAACCGGAATAACATGCTGAATAATATTTATTAAAAAAATTACAAATTTTATTAAAAAGTTTTAAAACTATTAATATTTTTAAAAAGTTTTAAATTATTTTACATCAAAATATTCAATATATTATATATAAATTTTAATTGAGCTATTTTAATAAATATTGATTCAATTTTGATGATTTAACTACTATTAGGATATAGACATTTATCACCTGATTTTTTAGAGTGGGGGTCAAAGACAAAATTAGGTGCTATATATATTAATTAGATCGACTAATCAAATTATTTGTACATACATAGTACATATGTACAATAGTATATATATACTACATACTATATATACTACTATATCTATATCTATTCGATTTTACTTTAGCAAAGTACATTTTTACATAAATATTAGTAAAGAGCCTTTTGACTTGTATTTATACCAATAAATCTATAATATGTACATAGATTTAATACATATATATATACTATATATTTATTCTTTTAATAAAATATATACGTCTTATATACTTCTAACTATAAACATTTAAAATTTTTTTTATTTTTTGTATTTCCGTGATCTTGATTCTAAAGCTAGAATTTTAGAGTTAAATTTAATATAAAGTATTCTTTATGTGTTTTAATAGGTTAACCTTATATTATAACTTACTGTTCTAAATTTTTATTCTGATATATAATTAAAAGCAATGGCTATAGCAATTGACTCATGATCAGATATTTTAACTGAAGATGAAGACATAGAAAAGTCTTCGACAATAGCTAAATTTGTTTCAAGTTGAGGATTGCCTATTCGTCTACTTCTAGCACTAGAATGTGCAAATTTTCGGTGTTTGGTAAGAGGGTCTGTATTGTTTCACCGACATCACTTCATAGATACCATATTTCACAGACAATTATTCATTGACAAGTTCATTTTACCAACAGTCTATTTCACCGAAACTCATTTCACCGACAAGTTAATTACACTAACGTTAACTCTAGTTCTAATCTAACTCTAATGATATTGATCAGAATTACTTTGTCTGTAAAATGAGCTTCGGTGGAATGAACTTGTCGGTAAGTAATTGTCAGTGAAATGCAGTGTCTATGAAGTGATTGTCAGTGAGTTGATGGGATCCCTTGGTAAGAAAAAAAAGTGTAGAAAAGTATTTTTTATAGAGAGTACAACAGCGTCTAGCATAGTTTTTTGCAGAAAAAGATAGTAGGTAGGCGTCATATGTTGGGATCTTGATAGAATTAAAATATTCTAAAGTATGAATTGTATTTAAGTAATAACCATCTTTTCCTTTGATTAATGGAGGCAAAAACCTATTGTTTATGCTCAATAATGTAGTAGCCTCCTCAGCTCGTTTAGAGGAACAGTATGATAGATCATCACATTTTCGAATATCCAAGAAATATTGACAGATAATACAATGATTTTCAATTCAAGACCATGGCACAGAGAATTCATTATTTTCATCATTGTTTTTATTATCTTTTTCATTTTCTTTTAACTCATCTTCATTTATTAAAATAATATATTTGAGAAAGGATTTATTTGTTTATCAATATACTTAACAAAAACTGGCCTTCCATAAATAGAGTTTTTTCGTCACAAATCAGCAAGGGTCTGGCCAGCATGGCGAAAATTTCGAAGCCCAAGTTCATAATTTTGCACATTTTCTTGAGAATCCAAGTGGTTTCCAAAATAATTAATTGGTAAAGTAATTCTAGCGACTTTTCTTGATAATAATAACATACTCCTTTTGACCAGGTTGTATGCCAACTAGCCTGGAGCATGAGCACAAATTGTTAAATAATCTAAATTTAGATAGCAAAATAACTTACAATATTGAATTATATTTTTAAAGTGCTGCGGATTCTCATCCGGCCCACTATCAACTAGAAAAACCTATAATAGTTTGACCTCATCTTTATATCTGAGATAAGAATGATAAAAATAAAAATAAAGAGAAAAAACAAAACCAAAAAGAATAAAAAAAAAAACAGAAGAAAAAAAAAACAAAAAAAAAATAAGTTAAAGTATAATTTAAAACAAGCGATGATTGAAGTTTGAATTATTAAATCTAGACTTAAATATATTAATCACTACCTGTTTTTAATTATATAAAAAAAAAGACATTCTAACCTAAAAACATTATCAAATCTTTCATTAGCAACAATAATAAAATATCTGTCATATAAGTAGCAGAAGAAGAACCAAGATGCCACTGTGCTCTAATAAAAATTGCAATTTGACCAACTCTTAATGATTTATCAGTTTTCTTTAGATTGATTGCCAAATAGATAGATGGTATTAATTTTTGGGAAAATTCGATTGGAAAATCATGATCAGATACTAACACGGGTTTGTGAACTGTTTGCATTGTCTCGAAATGTTTTCCTATAGCAGGAATGCCAACAGGCACTTTTGCTTTGTCGTCTTGTGATAGTATAACAGATTGGTTAGCAAAGACAGAGGCGAAGTTTCTAGTATTTTTTACTGACGCCAAACAATAGTGCTTGTCAATATGATCTTTTTTTCATTTCTACTAACTCCTGCAATTCCAACTAAAGCTAGATAATGGTGAGCTCATGCTAAAAGGTTACGATTATTTTGGGGCAGAATATAATTTCATGACAAATACTCATTGTATTTCTTCTAATGCAGTGCGAAGGTAATTAATTGTTCTGACTTTGATGATTTCACACTGCCTTTGAGTATCAGCCTCTCCAAATTCAATACAGAAGTGTATGTAGTCGTGTAGATTGGGGTATTGGAAAAGTAAGGGTGGATGGCCCCGAGAATCATATCTTATAACCAATTGCTCTTTCTTAAGCAATTTTTTTTTTTTTTGTGATTTTTTTTGACTTGCTACATGTCTTTTTAGTTTATTTAACCGATTATCTTGACTTTTAATATTTTTTTGTATATCAGAAATCTGGAAAGAATAATATTCAGGATTAGTAGTAATTTTTGTTATAGCTTGTAATTTAGGCAATTCTTTTTTTAACTCTTTTTTTTTAGCAGAAGCTTCTTTCTGTACTATGGCATTGTAAAAAATTAGTTTATCAGATTCTGGTAGTTCAAGTGATAATGACAATTGTGATGACGACAATTGTGATAGCAAGGATTGTCTACTTGGAACATGCATTATACATCCTCGCAATTGTACTGGAGTATTTAAATAATTAAATATTTTGGTTTCAATTTCACAGGTCGAAAGATAAAAAATCAGGTACAAATCAGGTACCTGATTTGTGCCTGATTTTTTATCTTTCGACCTGTGTTTCTTTTTGAGAAAGTTTTTTAACTAAATTTTATTTATCATTGCATTCTTTATATAAAACTTTTTTATCAAGAAATACAGAGCCCAACGAGGCTATTTTATAATAGGTAAATGCATTAGTAAATTTATGAAGTGTTTTGAGGATTTTTGTAAATATAATTTTTATTAAATTTTGGAGTAGAAAAAAATGTTTGCATTTTTTGATATTTTTTTCAATTTTTAATAGTATTTGTAAGTAATAGCGCTTAATGGATAAAAGGTCTCTACAAGTTAAAAATAACAAGTAAGATTTTAATTGTGCTATAGTAGGCATTTTTATTATTATTATTTTTTTTTTGTTAATTATATTTTTAACCCCAATTTCTCTTTAAGTATAAATTGCTTTTTTTTTGCATTACTTTATTTAGCCCAAGCACATGGTATGGTTTTCTTTTATTCTTATTATCCATGACTTTGGCTTACTATTTTTCTTTTAAATATTAATGTTTTTTTTTGGGTTGTATTTTATTAGAATTCTGCAAGTTTTAGATATGATATCACTAATAATATGGTGCCTGTCCCTATACTCAGTACTGGTTTTTCAACAGTACCATGACGACATTTGCAGAACCTTATATTTTAGAAACTGAAAGATCCAGAATTGATTAGTTATTTCTAATTTAAGCTATTATGAATAATAGTATAGAATAATCAGATTGTTTTAATCATATTTGAGACTGATTTTAAACTTATATGATCTTTTCGATATGTAGTGGACTTGAATTATAATTCTGCGCCAGACTATTATTATTAACTAGTATAATATTATTATAATGTTTGGCCTTTTTCTTTTATAAATTATTAATAATTTTATTTCTACTTTAGATCCGGAATTAAGATATATACTATGAATGAGATATATACGTTTGGCATTAATGTAATTAAATGCATGCACATGAATGTATGTATATACGTGCAATAGTTCACTTCTACTATAAATGTGTATATACAAGATCCGGTGACCAATATACATGTTTTGTATTTATAATAAGCATTGCAAAAACTACTTATTATTAACAAAGATTCTGTGGTTTGTGCCTGGGTCTAACTCATAGTGAGTTTACTACCAAAGAGGACCTTTTATACGCATATTTATAGTAGTTATATTTAAAAATCATTGGGTTTTAAGTTAAAATTTTATTTATAAATTTTGTAATAAAAATATGTAGAATTTTTAAAACTAGTTATGAAATAATATCAGAAGTAAAGATGCAATATTTATTGCTAGCAAATATAAATTCAACTAATGTTAAAAATAATGTGATCTAACTTTAACTCCAAATATAAATTGTTTTGGATATACTTTACCTTTATTAATACACTTTTTCTTATTGTTCACTAAATGCACATTAAAGTTTGGTTTTTATGGTGTGTATTTAGAGGTCTGACTATGTCAAAAGACAAATATAGTAAGACCTAATTAATAGTGAAGGAACCGTATATAGAAAATTAGTCAACTATGTATTTAAATAAAAATGTTATATTAGTGAGTTTCAAGCGAAGCTTTTTTTTTATAAGGTATGAGGGTTCTGATTAGGGTCGATGAGTTTCTGTATTTAACAGAATATTGCAGAATTAGATTATAAATATGGAAAATAAAACTTTCAAAAGTTCTTAGAAAATAAATCCAAATAGCATGAAATTAATAATTTATTATTGTGGCTCTGGATCTTATACAAATTTATAATTGATAAATTGGCCAATCAGATTTTAATTATATTATATCAGGTGATTACCTGATAAATGTCTATACTCTTATGATCAAAATAACATGCTGAATAATATTTATTAAAAAAATTACAAATTTTATTAAAAAGTTTCGAAACTATTTGTATTTTTTAAAAATAGTTTGAATTATTTTATATCAAAATATTCGATATATTATATATAAATTTTAATTAAGCTATCTTAGCTAATATTAATTCAATTTTGATGATTTAACTACCATTATGACTAGATAGTAATAGGATTTTATATAAATTAAACTTATGCAAAATAATTTTAAACAATTTGGACTATTGCGAATTGATTAGATTAAATTAATATTACTAAACTAAATAGTAGTTTAATATTTAATATCAAATATCGAAATAATTAAATATTTTGAAATTTTTATATAATATATGTAAATTGATATTTTTTTTATTAGAATTATTAATTTTTTAAATACAGTAATTCTATTCTCTTTTCCATTTTACAAATAGATTTGCATTTTATTTAATTTAAATAACTCTTTACTAAATTATTTCAAATCTTTACAAAATAGATTAATCTATTTTAAATCAAATTATATATTTTATTTATAAATAAAATTCAGTAATAGTCTAATTTTAATTTTTGAATATTGACATTTAAAAATATTAGCTCTTTAATTTTCATTAATTTTAATTATTTCAAACTATTTTAATATAATTCGAATTATTTCAAATTATTTTGTTTATATAGTTCATAGTAATTTATCTCAATCTGTTTCATTCTTGAATATTGACGTTTAAAAATATTAGCTTTTTAATTTTAATTATTTTTAACTATATCAAATATTTTTAATATAATTCGAATTATTTTGAATTATTTTGCTCTTATAGTTCATAGTAATTTATCACAATTTGTTTCATTCTTGAATATTAACATTTAAAAATATTAGCTCTTTAATTTTAATTATTTTTAACTATATCAAATATTTT
>CAJVPY010006269.1:0-10666 GCA_910591965.1 Dentiscutata erythropus | reverse complement strand
TCCTAAAAAAGTATTGTAAAACAATATAAAAAAAGCCTTTATCAATTGTGTAACGATCTACAAATTGATGGGACGGTCGCCTCTGTATAGTGCAGTACAATGTTATCTTAAATTTTGAAACTTAAATCGGAAAATTATTAAATACAAAGGAAAAAAATGGACAATTTAACAGGAAAATTTGTAGTGCAGTTTAGCGACGAAATAACCCTGGTAACACCAGTGTTTCGGCCGGGCGAAACCTCCGAAACCTAGTTTTGCCAAAGGCCTCAAAGCCGAAACCTCCGAAACTGGGCGAAGTTTCATATAAATGATAGTTAGGAACTAAGATTCGAATTTGTGGAATAAAAAGGAGTGGGCTTTACCAGAGAAAACTTTTTTTTGATTTTTTTTAAGAATATGTACGTCTGTACATGATAAAATAAAATACACAAACCGTACTTGGTAATTCCTTAATCACAAGTATTACCATTGTTAAAACGGGATCCCATCAACTCACCGACAATCACTAGACCACATTTCACTGACAATTACTTACCGACAAGTTCATTTCACCGACAGTTTATTTCACCGAAGCTCATTTTACAGACAAAGTAATTCTGGTCAATATCATTAGAGTAGGCTAGAACTAGAATTAAAGTTAGTGTAGTTTATAAAAAAAAACTTGTCAGTGAAATAGACTGTCGATAAAATGAACTTGTCGATGAATAATTGTCTGTGAAATGTGATGTCTATGAAGTGATTGTTGGTGAAACAATACGGATCCGTTAAAACTATGGTAATATACAGAATTTATGGATCGGATTCGAAAACAGCAATAGATAAGAGCGCATGCGAAATACATAACCTTAAAAGATTATTTAAAAGTTCTCATATTCCCACACGCCTTATGTTTAATAGGAGTAATTCCTTCTAACGTGTTATTTATGCCATGTGTCTTCTAGCTAGAATATGAATAACGTTAATAAAATGCATTAGTAAACTAATCCTGGAATAATTAGGTTTGTAACATAATTTTTACAATAACCGTTTTTAAATAGAGATGGGTTTCATGCGTGCGCATGATTCCTCAATCGTGCGCATTAATGCGCATTCATACACATGTTTCGGAACCATGCGCGTTTTACCCATCTAAATTTTATATCAATGCATTCCTGCCATTCCGACCTGGAAATTCAGGGAACCTCCTGTAAAAATTGCTATGACTCAGCATCAGGTCACTTTTTAAAGTCATAGCTCCGGATTAAACCATAATCATTGAATTATGGCTAGAGCATGACTTGGCCATGACTCAAGTCATGGTAAATAATATCGATAAGCTTTGCATTAAATATTATTATGTTGTTATAGTAATAATGATTTTAAAGCAGTATAGTATTTATACAAGCGTTAACAGCTCTAAAATTCTTTAATGGGTTGGAATTGGTCTACAAAACTCTGTCATATATTTCAATTACATAATCATTTTCTTATGTATTTAATTAATTGAACAATATCAATCAATATACATATTAATTAATTTCTCACTTCAATTATGATTCATATGATTTAAGGTTCTCTCAAGCACATAAATTATTAATTGGTGGAAAGTAGTTTAGCTGGTACATTATCGCAATAAAAAAAAAAGTTGAGCCATCTTTTTTTGTCAGACTTCAACAAAACTACAATAGAGATCACTTCAATTAATCGTAGTACTTATGCATGATCTCGATAACTATCTAATCACGTTGAGAGCACCCTTAGTCTAAGTTTAGTGATTATTCATTTATCTAATTGTGTCTAAGTATTTAATATGAGCTGATCACATCTGATTAAGCTCTTATCCACATTAGTCTTTATAATTATCATCTGCCAAAAACACTTCTAAATTATGCAGATTATTATGAACGGATCTGCCCTATTTTTAATATCTATTCCGGTGTTATCTATTATTAAGGTTGGCATTAGAAAATTGTAATGGGTTGTTATATGATTTTTAAAAAGGTATTTTGCACTCTATACTATATACATCTAAATATCGTATAAAATTTTTGTTTTTTAAATTATATTGATATCAATTTAGTTATGCTGTATTTAGTTGTATACCCAATATTTATTAATCTGAATTCAAAACTATCTATAATATATACTAGGAAATGCAATAGCATTGTGTGCCCAAAGCTATTATTGAGATATCAATAAGCTTGTGATTGACAACCAATCATAGATGCAAAAGCAGACATAATCACATGACAGCATAGATCAAACATAGATGTAAAAACAGTGTCCTCCGCTATGCTCCAAACAATAACTATTCTGTAACTATTCTGTATTAGAGCTGTCCAACATTTTCTAAAAGAAAATATTTGTCTGTTCCTAGTTTAGTGTGACAATGTCGTGCAGCTACTTATATATAAGATCCTCTTGAATAGCAGACCACTGGGTACTTGGTACGTGTGCAGATCTCAGGATCTTCTTGATTGAAATCCAAACATGTATTTCAAATTTTTACTTTCGATGATACAACTCTTAGCCATGTACTGGACCTGAGTCTACTATAGGTGGAATGTAACAGACCTGGGTCTTTTATATGGCCGTTTACGGTACTATTAAATCAATTCTTAACTATTAAACTGATTAATTGTATCTAATATCCAGTCAATTATTAATAACAATGTATTTAAAATTGTGATTTTTCTAAAAAATTGCTACTACTCAGCAAATATTGTAAATTTCATGAAATAGATAAATCTTACACATAATTATAGTGCAAATATTAATTTGCGAAATTTGAAATATATGAGTAGCAAGATTGGATATTTTGGATATTTTGCACTATATCTATATTATATAGTAATTTGTAAATTTACATTCCTGGTTTCATGTGACAGAGTCATGTGGCTACCTTATGAGTATTTAGAAATATATTTTCTGGTTTTACAATTTTATACTACATTTATTTATTTACTTTAGATTAATGGAAGTGTTTTCATCGATTTTTAGTTTGATATGATTATGTTTCGCAGATGTTTATTTTAAATATTACAAGATAATAAATATTTATAGTTATTTTATATATATCAATTTTTTATTTTAATAAATTATTAATGCGTACTAATTCTAGCTCGAAATCTATTTCCAAAAATTTACTAATTCTAGCCCAATCTCAAATACTTATTTATTATTACATACCTTCAAAGTATTTTATTCGCATTAATTGATGTGAGAAATTAAAGTTTGTTTGATATTACATATGTCAAATGAAGGCAAATCAGGCTCCAACTAGCATAATATAATCCTGATTTGAAATAGATATTTGGATACTAATCGGGTTCATATAAGCATTCAATACATATCGGGAAGCTGATAGCTCTATAGATAAATCGATAAAGTTATTAGATAAGCTTTATTAATTTACCTATAGAGTTATAGGCATCCCGATATATATTGAAAGCCTATATAAACTAGATTAATATCCTAAAGATCTCCTATTTTTGCCAAATATCTTTCAAATAAGGATTATATTATGCCTGTTGGAGCCCGATTTGTCTTTATTTGACTTGTGTTTATTTTCATTAATAATCTAATTGTAAGATAAAAAATATTTAATAAAAATAGAAAACCAAATTACATATCAACAGTATTAACAGTTATTTACTATTTAAAATTGGTTTATTTGAGCTAATTATCTACAAGATCACCATTAAACAGAACTCCATCAAATGCTCTTTGCCTGGTAGAATTTCTGAAAGAGATACGAAAAAGTTAAATTTTAGCATAGAGCTAGAAGAAGTCATTCGAATGGTTGCAATTCAAAAGATTGTATAATATCAAAAAAAAAATCTACTTTAAGTTGAAATTTTTAATACAATTATCAATACCTTATTTTCACATGCCTATTTTTGTGTTATCAACTTTTTTATCTATTTCATTTAACCAACAGATGATTATTTCAATGATTTTTGTTGCAGTAGGTCATTTATTAAAGTTTTTATCCATAGATTTTATAGCTAATTTAATATAAAAATTAGGATATAAATGTTTAGGTCTCAGTTTGCCAATTATTATAATGCAAGATCACTATCAACTGGAATTCTATCAAATACTCCTTGACTAGTAGAATTTCTGAAATAGAAATATGAAAAATGGTGAATTTTAGCATAAGCTGAAATAAGTTATTCAAATAGTTATAATTCAAAGATTGTATAATATCAAGAAAAAAATCTACTCTAAGTTGAAATTTTGTAATAAAATCATCAATACCTTATTTTTATATACTTGTTCTTGTATTATTAGCTTTTTGATCTAATTTATTTAACCAACGAGTGATTATTTCAATGATTTTTGTTGCAGTAGGTCATTCATCAAAGTCTTTATCTATAGATTTCATGGCTAATTTAATATAAAAATTAGAACGTAAACGTTTAGGTTTCAGTTAGCTGATTACTGTATTTTTGATATTAATACAAAATCACCATTAACTAAAACTATATCAAATGCTCTTTGCCCAGAAAAATTTCTAAAATAGAGATACAAAAAAAGTTAAATTTTATTATAAGCTGGAATAAGTTATTTAAATGATTATACTTTAAAAGATTGTATAATATCAAGAAAAAAATCTACTCTAAGTTGAAATTTTGTAATACAATCATCAATACCTTATTTTCACATGCTCGCTCTTGCGTTATCAGCTTTTTGATTCATTTTGTTTAACCAATAGGTGATTATTTTAATGATTTTTGTTGCAGTAGGTTATTCATCAAAGTCTTTATCTATAGATTTCATAGCTAATTTAATATAAAAATTAAAACCTAAACATTTAGATTTAGGTTTGCCGATTATTCTTAATACAATATTAATATTAACTAGAACTCCATCAAATGCTCTTTGCTTGGTAAAAATTTCTGAAATAGAGATATAAAAAAAGTTGAATTTTAGCATAAGCTGGAACTAGTTATTCGAATAGTTGTAATTCAAAAGATTGTATAATATCAAGAAAAAAATCTACTTTAAGTTGAAATTTTGTAATACAATTATTTTTTGCATGCCCATTCTTGCATTATTAGCTTTTTGATCTATTTTGTTTAACCAATAGGTGATTAGTTCAATAATTTTTGTTGCAGTAGGGCATTATTAGCTTTTTGATCTATTTTGTTTAACCAATAGGTGATTAGTTCAATAATTTTTGTTGCAGTAGGTTGTTTATCAAAGTTTTTATCCATAGATTTCATAACTATTTTAATATAAAAATTAGAACCTAAATATTTAGGTCTAGGTTTGCTGATTATTCTTAATACAAAATCACTATTAACTAAAACTCTATCAAATGCTCTTTGTCCAATAGAAATTTCTAAAATAGAGATACAAAAAAAGTTGAATTTTAGTATAAGTTGGAAAAAGTTATTCATATAGTTGTAATTCAAAAGATTGCATAATATCAAAAAAAATCCAAGTTAAAATTTTTTAATACAATCATCGATACCTTACTTTTATATACTCATTCTTGCGTTATTAGCTTTTTAGGTGATTATTTCAATAATTTTTGTTGTAGTAAGTTGTTAATCAAAGTCTTTACTCCCAGAACCTAGATGTACTGATTATTCTTGATACAAGATCACTACCAAATAGAATTCTATCAAATACTCTTTGCCTGATAGATTTACTTCCGCAATATTTCAAAACTTATCCAAGATAATTTAAATCTTTTATCATCTAATATTCTTTTAAGTTTAGAATTGATATAATTAGGGGATTATAATTGTGATTTATTGTAAAAAATCCTGTTACTAAACTTAATAGTAATGTTATGTTAGTTGTATTAAAAATAGCAAAAAAAAACTAAAAATTCAATAAAAACTTAATAGCTATTGTGAAACAAATGGTATATGGTTAAGTTAATTAGTATAGAAAATATGCCTAATTCTGATCGTGTTTTAGTGTAAAAAATCCTGCAATTAACTAAAGATTGTGTTAGTTTTTTGAGAAAATATAAAAAAAAATATAAGTTAGGCCATGCAAATTAAATTAGTTGGTTCTCGTTACATGCAACAAGCAAATAGAACCTGGCCAGCTGGCAAAAAATGTTATATTTACAAATTTTTTTCATATAAAAAAAATTTTATAAATTTTTTTTTTCATACAAGAATAAAAGATTTTATATAGAAAAAAATTTTGACTTTTCTAAAAAAGTTACCCAGCCAGGTAACAAAAACCAACTTTATTTGTTTGCATGTCCTAATATTCAATTTTGCTATACAGAATTAATTGGTAAGTTATAAGTTATTTAAACTAGGTCCAATCTGGATAAATCTGTCATCCGTTTATTCATATCTGAATTATCTGATATTAATATTTATTATTTCTCAAGAACAGAGTTAACAGTTTAACTAATAGCAGGGAGTCACGTAGATATAGAGATACAAAAACTGCAATGGTATGTTAAAGTTGTAAGTATGTTACAAAGTAGGTTGTAACACAATGTAATGTTAGCATAGCATAGGATAAATTATATTTTATTAATTGTATCATTATATATTAGTTATATTTATTAATAGGGAACCGGTATTTCCACACCCTATTTTTGGTAGTTTCACACCCATACAAATATGTAAATCGAATTGGCGGCTATCTTATCATGTGGTTTCATAATAATTAAGTTGTGTAACAATTACCGCATTTTGCAATACAAGATACCTGGTGTGACAAATAATGTAAATTAATTTTTAAAATATTATTTATACGCTATGTGATGTTTAGTACAATTATAAAAAATCGCATTACACCAGGTAATTTGTATTGTGAAATACGGAAAATACAGTAATGTTCAGAAAATAATATCATCATATACTATGAAGTTTAACATCGCAATGTAGTACAGTAGTACAAATTATGTAATAGCTAAAACAATATAAAGAAAAAAAATAAAATCTTAACTTTTCGCTTTTACTTAAGAAAATAAATAGACAAAACTTACATATCAGTGACAAAAATAAACTTATGCAAGTTTTTATAGTTGCACAACGTAAAAGTAATAAAAAATCTTGAGGTTGACAATTAATCTTGTAAAATATATCTTGATTCATATTAAATATAAAGCACGTGATAAAGAAAAGGTAGTTAAAAGGATACTTAAAAAAAAACAAAATTTTATATACAGTACTTTCTAAAGAAATTTTTTTTTAACCGTCTTATATAATAGTTATGCTTCCTCCTCCTGTTGGAGAGTTTCCAAGTCGTAATAAATTAATAGTGCATGTTCGAGCTTTTGGTACAGTGAATAGATATGGTGTTTTTATTGCAAAATCCAAGCCAAACACATTATACTTAACCTGTGATCAGGCAGAAAAGTATTGAAATTGCCTAAATCTCACTAATAAGACATGTCAAAGAAATACTGGTTCAAGGCTTATTAATTGCCCCTTTGCTCTTTATGAAAAAAAAGAGCATAATGACATGTGGACTTTGTCTATTAGTAACCTGAAACATAATCATGATCCATCTGAAAACCTATCAACTCATCCATTTCTTCAAAGATTAAACAACAAATCCTTAGAACAAGTAGATACGATATCAAAAGCTGGTATTCGTCCTTAGCAAATTTTATCTTTACTCAACCAAAATAGTTCTTCAGTTATATCAACATCACAAGATATTTACAATGTTCGTAAGAAACTTCATCAAAAATATCTTCAGGGAAGAACACCTATTCAGACACTTTTGGATAACCTTAAAGAAGGTCTATTTGAATACAACTACAAGTGTGATTCAGAAAGATACATAACACATCTTTTTTTTCTTACAACAAATCCATTGAGTTAACTCGTACATATTTATCTGTGTTATTAATGAATTGTATGTACAAAATGAACAAGTTCAAAATGCTATTATTAAATATCATAGGAGTAACAAGTTTTAACACAACTTTTTATTCATGCTTTGTATTTCTTAAAAATAAGAATAAAAAAGATTATTAATGGGCACTTGTATGGGTATTACGTTTGTTTAATGAAATCGACAAGCCAAAAGTAGTTATTACAGACTATGAATTAGCACTTGTTAATGCACTTGAGCAAGTGTTTCCTGAATCAAAAAATTTTCTTTGTTAATAGCACATTGATAAAAATATTATGAGCAAATGTAAACAAAAATTTTATACCAAAAAAGAATAAAACGAATTTCTCCAAGGTTGGGCAAGTATAATGAAATCAAAGACAGAAAAAGATTTTGTGATTCAATAGCAGAAACTATGTATTAAATATAGTGAAGATTCATTCATTATAACCTATATTCAAAACACATGGTTACTATTTAAAGACTGATTTGTGAGTGCGTAAACTGACAAATATCTTCATTTGGATAATACTGTAATATCATGAGTAGAGGGTGCTCATTCAGTTTTAAAAAAATATATTCAGGCTTTGACAGGAAATCTTAACACAGTATATAAAAAAATTTTATTGTTAATTGAAAATCAATATAACGAAATAAAGGCAATAGTTGCACAAGAAAAAATACGAATTCCACATGAACAAAATATTCTATTTTACTATGAACTTGTTACTAAAGTTTCTTCCTTTGCATTAAAATAAGTGCATGAGCAGTATCTTAAAGCATTAACTGCAAATCCTGCTAACCTGTTACCAACTTGTACTAGTATATTCAGTTTAATAATGGGTCTACCTTGTGTACACATGATTAAAAAACACCTTGAAGCCTATCAGATATTAAACCTTTATGATATTAATCAACATTGATGGATTGATGAAGTATATTACCTCAACAAGATTTGACAGAAGATGATCAATTAGAGCAACTGCTTGAAGAATTCAATCAACAATATAATACTTGGATGGTTTCCCAACAAGCAAAAGCTCAAGATAAGCTTTCAGAAATGACTAAAGAACAACAAACACATGTATTAGACCCAACTATTATACACACTAGGGGACGACCAACTAAATCTAAGAATCAATCATCTACTCGAAGGCTCCCTTCGGCATTTGAGCTAGAAGAATTGAAACTACTAGTAGAAAGTGTAGTATATGCCATAATGTTGGACATAATAGCAAAACTTGCTTTAATCGTGATTTATAGAACAAATATATCTTTAACTCTATATGAGATTAAGATCCATTTAAAAAATTCTAGTAGTGAAATTGATATAAAATGATGTAAGCTATGGATAGTATAGTTTTCTATTGTAATATCTTTTTATAATTAGTTAGATAACTAATTTGAAAGAAACAACTTTATAACATTATTCATTAGATCTCTTATTTATTATTTGATTTTTTGCGCTACAGTTTATAAAAACCATTACAGTTAAATTTTATCAATTAATAAAAAATTCTGCGTAATATATATATATAAGTCTTTAAATATAAGCTTGTAGTATTTTCTTATACTTAATTAACCACAACTTTAATTGAAAATTTTATCTTTTCTTTATACGCAATCTTACTTAACAATGAGTATACGTCAAAAAAAGTATATATAAGGTTAAAATTTTGTCTTTTTTATTAATATCATAACTCTAATTTAGTTTCTATATGAAGTAGAGGCCTGCAAATTTCTAATTTTAAGGCCCGGGCCCGGCTCGCAATTAGGGTTACAAATTTTTTGCCGGCCCGGGCCTGCCCACGGTTAAAAATTTTTTGTCAAGCCCGGCCCGTTTTGGTCCGGCCCGCAAATTTTTAATATAAATTTTTTCAAAATTTCAGCCCGGCCCGGCCCACGATTATAAAAATTTTTTTTAGGCCCGCCCAGGCCTGCACACCGGGCTGGGCGGGCCCAGGCCGGGCCAGGCTTTGGGACCCAATGCAGGCCTCTAATATGAAGGATGGATGTCTACACTTATATACTAGCAAAGGAGACCTGCATGAATTTTCTCAATAATATTAGATGCATTCAATTTTTATGCTTATTTTTGTTTTAGCAAATAATGATAGTAGTCAGAACCGGTTTTATTTTTAATATATTAAAACTGGTTGTAATATAAAAATAAAACCAGTTCTGACCTTTATATATAAATAACTCGCCTAGGTAGTAACTTATTATCCATATTACTGCATAATTTCGAGAACATAATCTTCGAAGAGCTTGCATAGATAGTAAAAAAAAATAATCAGTAACAGAAAACTTAGATACAACTACTTAGCTATATAGACATTCAATGTAAGTTTTAATCTTAAGAAAAGTTATATGTATTAATAGTGGTTTACAATTTTGTATAAGTAAGGAGGCTTTCAGAAATTACGTAATATTTTGTTATTAAAAAATTTCAAAATTTCACTCCCATCTACCCACACCTGATACTTTATTAGCCAATCAAATTTTATAAAAATTTTAAATAATATTAAGTAATAAAAAGTTTTTAAATTTATATAATTTTTGATATATTGAACCAATTTGGATGATTTAACTACCAAAATAATTCTCTCAATGAGAGGATTTTAACAAGCCCAAAATCATTAAAATTCGATTACAAGATAGATAATTTTTTGTATTATTATTATTTTTTTTATTATTTTTTTTTTTTAAATTGCTTATACACTGTAAATCTTTATTAATTAATATAGAACTTATTACAATTAGATATTATAGTGAAGGAGTCGTGCTACACTAATTACTTAATGACACCCACCCTAGCAATTTAGTTATACTTTTACTATTTTTAGAAACTAACTAACGG
>CAJVPY010006268.1:0-10666 GCA_910591965.1 Dentiscutata erythropus | reverse complement strand
CTTACCGCCACAGGGTTTCGCATTCAAAAGCCCCCGAAGGTTACAGAGATAATTAATTAAATTAATTACCACCAGCTGTAATTGAACCGTCGACCTCGTCTGTGGAGGATTAGGCACCTAGACCACTAGGCTACGGGACCCTAACCCTATTATGTATATTTCTAAAATTTATTTTTAAGCAAAATTAAATAGAATTTCAGCAAAATTGTAATAAAAACAAGAAAAAATATCTTAAGAGCTTTTTGGAATTTTCCTAATAAATATCAAACCTAATATATGATGAAGATAGGTTTGCTGATTTATTTATATATTAACATGGTGTTTGTTGGATCAGTACAGGTTGGTTTCGTATAGACACGGGCCTTTGTGGCTCAAGGTAGGAATGTCCCGAATGCCCCGATCTTGTAGATCATTACACAATTATTCAAAGATTTTTTTATACATTTTACAATACTTTTTTCGGAAGCTTGAGTGGCTTAACTCACAAGTAAAGGGGGGCAAGTGCACTAAGTAACTTCTAGCCTTCGCTTAGCCATATAACATATTTGCTTAATCCAACTTAATCCAACAGCGTTCATACTTTATCTACTTAACAAAGTTATGTCTGAAATTACTAAATGTAAGGAATGTAGAGCCACAGAATCTAGTAGATTCCGTCCAATAAAGAATGAAAAATGGAGGCAGGCCAAAAGAAATGGCTTAACAAAGGTAAAATGGGAAGAAAGTATTATTCTATGCAACTTGTATTATATGAATTTAGTAGAAAATCTGCTACAAAAGCTTAAAAAAAGTACTAAACGAGTAAAGGTCTCTGTTGAAGAAGCAGAAAATATAGATAAGAGTATAGAAGTTATAGATGTAGAAGAAGTTCCAAGTCAAAATGTAGAAACTGTAATGGAAGATGTAGAAGGTCTAGATACGATTTATCTCGTTGGGGCTATTGAGACCATGGCAAGAGTTTTCTATAAGAGAGAACATGTAAAAAAAAAAGGTCTCATATATTCGTATGATGAACTAAGGAAAGTATTTCAAGCAGATAAGAATCTTAACAATTTTCTTGATCAGCTTTATTTAGTAGCGAAGCCTCTTGAGCGCGTTAAGAAAACCATGGATCATATGAAAAAGTTAATCGTTCACATTTGTTATCTTCTTGCGTCGTTAAATAATACAAAAATTAATTTTTTTAAGTTCAAGTAGCATTTTATTTGGATTCTGTAGGTATGAGTAATGAAGGCTTAGATACGTTGGCAAATCTTGGTGTAACTACAACATCAAGAGCAGTAGATCAAAAAAAGAAAAAGGTTTCTGACGCCCATAAGAAATATGTGGAAAATTCTCTTTTAAAATATTCAGACAGTGCTTTCATGTTAAACGTTGATAATTACCACAATATCCACGTTCCATGGCAGTCTGACTCTACTAGTACGTCTCGTCTAGCACACATGGCAACTATCATTGCAAATCTGTGTTCTATATCAGCAATACCACATAATGGAGCACTCAACCCAAAAATCATTGACAATAAGCTAATTATGAAGCATCTTGATGAACGGTTCATCATAAATCTTGGCATTCCTTATAGCGAGCGTAGATTTGGCCATACCGGTAAGTGCTCTGACGACGAGGTTATAGAGAGGCTAACATTACACAGTTACAATGATAGGTTAGTGGGAAAAAAAGGTGATCGGCATATTCAGAATACGATTCTCTTTGATTTTGTCGAAGGCAATTTGAAAAATGTAGAGGATTATACAAATGCACTTCGAATTGTACATAATTAAGATTTAATGCAAGAGTACCTTTCCGATTACATAATTTCCGTCATTGCAGATTGGTCTGGTCAATTTTTTATTTATAAGGCTATTGTGCATCGACTTCTTCTCAACAATGAAGCCATTCCTCTATTCATTACATCGTTTGTGCCTATTATGGCCCTCTCCACGTATCATTAAATAGTCGTGAACTCATTTTCAAGAAAAATTTGTTTCTATTTAACGATATTTACAAAGGAATTTTTGGTAAAAAGAAAAATCTTAGTAAAAAACCACGCCCTTGGAGAATCGACTTAATTCTTTATCTTATGTGCGTGGTGTGGCTTGATATATCTAATGTTATTTATTCAAAATTTGGTTATTTGTGTAAAAATTTGGAATTTTTATATCTAACCAATCTTTTAGGTAACTTAATTCCTTTAGTTCTTGACGTTTACGTGGCTCACCATCAAGAAGGAAACTGGCTAGCATACGAAGAAGCTTGTATGCATTGCTGATGCGATTTATTTCTTCGATTTGATCGAAGAAATTACAAGCGTTCCTCCTTAATGTTTTTTTCTGACATTTTTTTTTGGATAGATACTAATCATCCAATGATGAATATTGTTACTAATTATCTCATATCTCTAAGCAATTGTCCTGTAGAAACTGTTTATAGCATCATTCGATGACGTATGGCCAAGTTTTTTGCAGCAAATCAATTGCAGAAGAAGGTGCGATTTATATTTCAGAATCAAGATGATAATACCTTTCACCAATATTTTGTAAATTCCATGAAGTATCCGTATAAGTCGAAACAATTGCACATATTGTCTCGAAAGTGTGCTGTGTTGCTTTTAGAGATTTTCACAAAAATCTATAAAGCACATCATCTATATCCTTTGACTATTAATTCGTTTGATGATGGTATTAATACCTATAAGCTACCATCATTAGGATATGAAATAACTGATCACCATCTTCCGAGAGGTTTCGTTACTTCTAGAAAACTATTTACTAATGTTTTGTGTGACTATTTGTATTGCGATTGTACTAATTATACTAATTGCATGAATGATGGTAATGTTCTTGTGTGTGGGCACAGATATCATAGCCGTTGCTTACAAAGGTGTAATTTTAAGTATCTGATATGTTTAGACTATCTACAGGATGTGATTAAAAGTAATGTTGAAGCAATAAAGGTAAGTATGATGAAAGATTTAGGTGAAAAAGAATTTATAGATGAGAATGTTGAAAGTGTGGATGAAAATGATTCTGATGCTGAAGATGCGACAGATAACATAGCAGCAGTGGATAATTTGTTAGAACAAACAAAAAAAAACTTTTTTGAATTATAATGTAGATTTTTTTTTTATTAACCATATTTTTTTTTAAATAAATAATGTATTTTTAATAAATAAATTACATATTTTTATTAAATATTTTTATTAAATAATAAATTGTACATGAAATACTTAAAATATTTATAGTAAATCTTGAAATTATCACAATTATTTTATTATGTAGCAAAATCAGCAGTAAGTTTATTAATATACGCATAATTGTTAAATCATTTTTATGATTTTACAAATTTGCAATTTTGATTGGCTAACCAATACGCATGATCATCGGTCCTGAGTCAACTAAGATTTTCCTTATTTGGGACGTTCCTACCTGTACTTTGTAGCATGGGTCAAGATCTGAATTTGTACGGGTATGGTCTGAGTTGGTACGGATTCAGTGGTCCATATGCCCATGCCAATTGGACCTTAAAATGGCACGGGTTTTGCAGCAGTTTACTAGTCAAATCAGCACGGGATTTGGCACGGGTAATGAAACTACCCCAGTATTGCCACCAAAATTCCACTATCACGTGACGATCGACAGCAAATTAACCAATAATTAATTGTGATCTGGTGTAACATAACATAATCAGGAAGATTCAAAACAAACGTTCATTTTGCAAATTTCTCAAAAATTTATTAACAAAAAGTTTTCACAGAATGATTTTGCTATTAAAAACCCTCAAACTCTAACCTTAGTGCAGACCCTAACCCTAACCTAAACGAACTTAAAGATTTTTGGCATGATCACGTGACAGTAAAATTTTTATGGCGATACTAGGGAAGATCAGGTAATGATACATAAATTCACATGCCACCACAATAACAAATAACAATCATGTTAAAACATAAAATTTATATTAGTAATCAATATAATACGAAGAAACCAACTGCATGTGAAGTAAACTTTTGTAAGAAATCTTTTTTGTTAAGATACTCAGAGCAACTTTATCAGTGAAATTATGAGATATTGCACTTTTTAAAAAAAAATCATTTATTGATCTTTCGCTCTCCGCGAAACGAGCCAACACGTATCACAAGCCAACACATGTGCAATGTACATATACGTGTCATCTGAGCATGTTGTTCTGTATGACGTGATATAACGTGCCACCCCTTGCCGAAATATCTGTGCCATTTTTACCATGCCATTCTGTAAAACGTGCCTGTACGTGCCACTCCGTACATTCCCGAAACCAACCCGTACCACTTTTCTTACAGGATAGCCTCTTCATGATTTTAATTTTTTGATTTACTGTATGAATAAACTATTTAGTTAACAAAGTATAAAGAATAAATTGATTCAATAATTTGAGCGAATAAACTTATCAAGTTTTGAAAGTCTAATTCGCATTTTTTATTATTCTTCTATTAGAGAGTTAAGAATCATAACGATTAAGTTTGAAACTCTGAAATTTAAATGTGACTTCACGGACCCGCGGGACTGTCAAATCACGTGATACAGTTACCTAGTTTAACAATCGAAAGTATCGAAGAACTCTGCCATATACCTCTACAAAGCATGCGGAATATTTATCTGTACCCAGTGCCACCATTAAAAGTGATGATAACAAAGTCATTTTTGAAAACCGAATAATTATTCAAAACCAACATTCGGTCAGTTCAATTCTTACTCTTCTGAAATATAGAATGCTCCAAGTTGGCGATTATTATTACATACATAAAATGCTAAAATTCTTTTATTTTTTCACAATTCACGAATTTGTCCGCCAAAAAAAAAAGAAAAACTCAATCATAATTTTTGCGAAAATTTCAACTTAGAAAAAATTAAAGCTATTCGTCACATGTGACAAATGTTTGAAGTTAATCTTTTGATTTTAATAAATATAGTGCATAAAAACGTAACTTTTGTACGCTATCATTGTAGCACTGTTAAATGTTGCAATGTCAAAGAGGCATTTCATCACTGTTCAAAATATAAAATATGATTATTGTACAATTAAAAAAATTAATAATACACTAACCATGTATATGAACTAATATATTTCTAATTGATTATAAATATTATAAAGAATAAATCTTCTAAAGTTTATTTCAGATATAATTTTAATTGTGATATCTCTAATTGTTTATCTTTAGAACCATTCAATTTATCTATTATGACAACTTTAGGATCTTTATCAATGCAATATAATTTAACTAAATGGTTTTAACTAAAGAATATAATTATTTTGTAACTCATTTATATTATGCAAATTTCCGGATTATTAACGTACTAATAACTTAATTGAAAAATATTGTACTTAATTATTTTAGTTGTTATTTTAGCTATTATTTGAATTAAATTTAATTATGTGGATAAATTATAACTAACAAAATGTTGCATTAATTTTAATGATAAAACCGTTATGCTATAATTTTTAGCAAGTTGCAACTGCAATATGAAAAATTGAATATTATTAAAAAATTTCAATTGTGGAAAATACAAACTTTAAAGAGCTGCTCCACAAAATTTTACTAATATAATCTTATTTTAAATTGATTTGTGCAAAAAAATACTAGGTTGAAAATTTTGTTGATTTATCTCTTTTGCCCATATATTTATATTAGTATGCATTACAATGCAAACTAAACAAGTTTTTTTAAAATATTTTTAAATTAATTGAGTTATAAGTTATTGTATAATATAGTTAAGTTAATTAAAGTAATATTAATTAAAAAAAATTATTTTAATTTCATTTTTATTAATTTTAAATTTAAGTAAAAATTTTTATTCAAAAATTTTTATCTGCAATAACCTATGACTGTATAATCTAGAATAAATTTTAATTAATTAAAATTATTAAATCTGTACATAAAAAGGTGTGCTTTCAAGCAAATTTCAGACTAAGAATCCATGTATCTAGATTTCTGTATAGATTAGCTGAAGTTGCAGCTGAAAATGAAGAAAAAATAGAAATACTGGAAGCAAAGGCAAACTATATAAATAAAATTTTAAAGGAATTCGATAAAGAAAAAAAAAGATAATTTGGACCTTTTTAAGAAATTAAATTATGAGTCCTAAATATCAATACTAGATACACAAATAAATGAGCTAAAAAATTATTAAGAATTGCAGAATAAATTAATAAATTTAACTAATAAAAATGAGGAATTGTGGACCGAAATTTTTGAGTTAAGAATGCAAATTTAAATAATAATTTTAAATAATAATTTTAAAAATGAAAATATTTTATAAATACAAAAACAAACTATTGAAAACAATCAGAATATAAAAAAAGCTGCAAATGTAGAATGAAAAAAAAAATAACTAAATCCATAGAAGATCTAAAAAATAGCTCTATAAAAGTAGAATACAATGAGAACCATGATCAAATCCAAAAAATAAGTCCAAATATTGTAGAAGAAAGAAGCAATCATAAAATAGAAGAGATATGAAATTGTTTTAAACCGAAAGAAAAAAACTTAAAAGACAAACATAATAACGCTAGATTAATGAGAACAATAAATTTTTATACTAAAGGACAAAATGAATTAATTAACATTAAAGATAATTCTACCGAAAAAGTAAAACTATTAGATAAAGAGGTAAATTCAATTACAGTTGCACTTGAGCAAACTATTAAAAATACGGAAAGTATGTGTCATACTAATGAAATTAATTACAAATCCCAAATATTAAACCTAAAAACTGAATTAAATGTTATCTAAAAAATGGTACTTATAAAATATTAAAAGGAATTGAAAAAGACTTAGAAAGTGAAAATGAAAACCTGTATGAAGAAAAATTAAAATAAATAAGAAAGAAAAATAGCTATAATGTAAAAAAAATTAAGATTTTTAAAATTATATTGTGCGATTTTGACTGTCAATAAAAAGAATTAGTTTTAACATGCAGCCGATTAAAAAAAATATCCTTATAATAATATATGATTACTTTAAAAATATACAAGTAAAAAATTCAACTAAACAAATATACAGTAAATTTAATAAATATAAAAATATATTCATATTTATTATTGTTGTAATATTTTACAATCAGCATTCACTCCCGGTAATATATATATATAAAAACCAAGTACTGAGCCTTTATCCCTAATAATATTCAACAAATTAAACGATAACAGACCTTCAAGAAATTCAATATCTGACGGTCATCATTGGATGTCAACACAATACTTCAATGTTCCAATTATTCTGTTTGACATATATAATGAAATTTTTATTAATTATGCTAAGAATATTAACTTTGTAGAAGTATATATCGAACTGTTTAGTAAAAATAGCGGGATGATTGAAACATTAATTGAGTTTAATGGCCATAGTTTAATTTAGAATATAGTTAATAAATAGAGTATTAAAATACGATTGTGTTTTTGTTTTTTGGCTTTCAAAAATAAGTAAATTAATTTTAGCAAAAATATTTTTGACTCTTTTCATACCCTCCTACCCATGTAAAGAAATTATTTAACTAATTATCGCATGATATAGTTGTAGTGCAAAACAATATATAGTCTTTATATAAATAATATTGTGACTAAAAATGTGAATTAGTAATCAGTTATTTACATAAAAGAGGGTACTAATAGCAAAAATGAGAGGTATGAATAGCAATGCCCATCATCTTGAATTAAGAACTAATAATGATTGTATTTTTATATCATATGACAATTAGTTAAATCATTTTTTACATAGGTGGGGTATGAATAGCAAAAATGGGAGGTACAAATAATGTTGCCATAAAGATAATAAAAAATAGTACTATATGGAATTATCTTCAAAGTCTTTATTTTTATACAATATTGTACTAGTTTAACGTAAATTATGGATGTCCCCTTATAATCTTATAATATTTCTATATTGACCACCTATACTAAAGGAAATCCATTGGTTCAGGCCTTCACCATCGCAATTAATAACTATTAAAATGGAATACAGATGACTAGATTATTTAAACAATACATGATAAATCAGCAAATTGTATTATTTAAAAAAATCTACTATACAAATCTACTATGGTTCTACAAATAGGTTTGATTTAATTAGCCGACCAAACACCCCAACAACCCTAACCCTACATTGTTCTCACCTGACCCTAATTATGATGCGGCTTTAGTTTTATACACAACTTTTTACTTAGAATATAGGGATTTACGATTGGGGTATATGATATCCTATTTAAAAAAATGCATTTTTACTATATAAATTTTGGAAAAGTCACAGGCAATGAAAAAATTCTTTATATCCCACGGCCCCCAATGTTCTTCCGTGAACATTCCTGTTGATATTTTTATAATTATGTAATGCCGTGAAAATATCAAAAATTTTTCTACAGCCATGACGTAATAAATAAAAATTTTAATCAAAAATATTACGGGCATAGGAACCATAAGATATAAAAAATATTTCACGGTGTGTCATGAACACAATGTATTACCACGGCTCCACCGTACTAATCCATCATATTCACAACAGCTCTCGCACACCCCAATTTACCATGCTGATTCTAAATTTTTTTTATTGGTCAAAAAATTTTAATTAACAATTTGACATGCATGTCAATAGGTATTTCACCCTATCACCATAAAATCTGATATTGTACTACTGCACAAACATTTATGAATAAATCAAAAATAAATATATTTCTTTCTATTAATATTCTATTCTATTGCATATATTAAGTTTTTCAGTGATATGTTTTTTTACTATGTTAATATTATCCCAACTCATACTTGAAATTGTTAACAAAAAAAAAGATTTAATCCGATTTATCATTTCTTTGCCTTTGAATTTATTTTCGCCTATATTAAAACAACTAAAAAAACTATAGATCTTTTTGCTTCATTCTTTTCTTTTACTAGTGCCATATCTAAAGTATTAATATTTAGCTGTCGCTTAAATTCCTGAATCACTTGTTGTTTTGAAGAAAAACAATCGTGTGATGCATTATAGAAGTTATCATATAACTTTGATAAAGCCTCTCCAAGATCATAGTAACACCTAAGTACCTCATGAATTGATTTATTATGTTTTTCTTCAGCAATGGAAATATTTTTATAAAGAGCTTCAATAAATAATATAGTGTTAGACAACTCAGTAAGAAATTGTGCAGTGTTTTGTACGGCCACCTCATTCAATAATTCATCAACAAGTGTTCTAAATTTTAGAGAATCTTTAAATTGCTTTGTTTTTTTCTTACGTTTAGGTGTTATTTCAATTTCTTCAACGTGCACTTCACTTTGAACTAGACATTTAGGACAAATTGGTGAGTCCAAATTAAAATTAACGCATGTTAAGTGAAATGCATGTCTACAGGACAGTCGAATAATTGGATAAAAAGAAAAAATTTCTCTGCTATAGCGTTAATATGGATACTGTTCTATATTTAAGCCGCAGATTTTAACATCTTTGAAATTTTTTAGTACGTTCAATACAAAAGTTTTAAGTAGGTCATTATGAAACTAGTTAGGATTTTGGGACAAATCAGACATCTTAATATCTTGTAATAAACGAGTTAGCTATTTAATTTACATAAATAAAAGCTTGATCAAATTTAATGTTCATTTTTATTTTTACCCTACAATAAAATAAATACTGATTAACAAAAATTTTTCGTAATTTTTATTTTAGACAATACAAAATGAATAATTTGATCGTATGTTTTTTTTGGTGACACAATATTTGAATTAAAATTAATTCTATTTCCACTATTTCCACTCAACAATATTTCAATTTAATTTTACACAAAATAAAATTTTAATTAGTAATACTTATCAATAAACAATTTATCATGGGTCAAAACAATTTTAATGCTGCTGAATTAAATGGTAAAAATGGGTAAACAATTAAATGGTTACGTTTATACCCGCATATACTTTTAATGGTAGTTAAAAAATTTTAAGTACAGTATATTTGCAATCCAAATTTTTCTCAAGAAAAAAACATCAAATTTAATTATTAATCAATTACACAGTAACAACTAGTACATCTTCCATTTAATAATGATAACTTGCAATGAGTGCAATAATTATGGACATGATAATCCTCTGCACGTTCTTCTACCCACAAATTTCCAGTTTTGTCCTTTAATAACACAATTACTACCACTATTACAGCTAATATAAAAACAGTTGATCCACTTATGTCCCTTCTCTCTACAATAATAACATTTTGTTCTTTGGAATGCTAAAAGTAAAGTTTTTAGTAAATATATGTTTAGAGTAGAGTACACAGTATAGTTGTTAGATGAAACTATGTGATGCTAAATGTCACATATTATTTAATAAAAACTAGATTAAATTTTTAGTCTTGGTATTTTATGACAGGTGATGATTATCATCACATGGTTTCGTTTAACTATAGTACAGTACACACTAATTCGCTTACTTTTTTTATATTTTGGCTACATTTTGCAATGATACGTGATACAAATTTGGTAGTAGTAATGTTTACTTCTACTTTTTTTTTTAATAATTTGCTTAGTTTATCTTAATTTATTGTAATAAAATTTACAATTTAATTTGAACAAATGAATGCGCTTAGAGTATAAATAAGAATATTTAATTGTTCTATACAATCTATACTTTTCAATATCAAAATAAATAGTATTTG
>CAJVPY010006267.1:0-10666 GCA_910591965.1 Dentiscutata erythropus | reverse complement strand
TGCTATACGCTTTTCCTTTTTTAATATCCTACGCAACGTCTTTCATGATATTAGCTATACGATTATTTGTAATACCGAAAAATTTAGTGCTACATGCAGCTTATTGTTATAGTAATTTCCAAAGGAAAGCTAATTCCACCTACTTTTTTAATACGTATTATCCATACAATAATTATATGGGATCCTTAATAAAGTCAAAGATGTAAATCACGCTTGAGATTTTACATGGACTATGCAAAAAACGAATTCGTTTTTTGCTTAATTGCGCAATACAGAGTATACAATATAACACTGGGTATGCGATATACTATTTAAATCAAACATATATATAGTCGCATATGAAAAAGATATAATGAAGATTTTCGTGTAACCTAAAGATCAATATTTTAAACTCCGTAAATATTATAGTATCAAGATATTTTTATTAGCATTATGATAAAATTTGCTTAAAAATGCAACTTATCGCTCAATTTTAGAGATAGAGTTGTAAAATTTATATAAAACTCTTGTCAATAGATTACTTAATAATATAAAAGAGCGAATTTCTAAAATTTATCACTGAAATGACAATTAACCATTAAATGTTATAAATAAATACTGTAGTACTGCGCTTGCATTAAAAGTAAAGCAGTATATTGTTTTTAAAAAAGCTCTCTTTTATTTTAAAGTTTACAATGAGTTGTTTATATTTATGTAAAATTTTGTGTAAGTTAAATATGCCAAACACGGGTTTATAGAATTTAATGTTTTATAAGAAAACATTACTAAGTAGACCGATTTTCTTTGTACTACATAAAATCATCAGATAGTAATATTAATAATATACTCACTATATCGCATACCCTAATATAACACTTTAAAAGCATTGACAAATATGGTTGTAAATTTTAATGCAACTTACAAATGTAACTTACAAGCAATTTTTACATGTTTACTTAGTTGAAATTTAAAATTATTTAACCTATTTCGTTATGTAAGCTATAGCGTAAATTTACAACCCTATTGATAGCTATGCACAAAATCACATGAGTATAAATGTACGTATATGTTATGCTTGATGTTAGCATCTGCTTGAAATTGCAACTTAAATCACCTGAAATTGCACTTGCGTAAAGCTACTAACTAAGAGCATTTGAGGAGAACTACCACTCAAAAATTTCGCTAGCCGGTCAATTTTCAAGATCAAGTGTATCGTAAAGGAAACAACCTTCTGCGCATTAATAAAAAGTTTTCCTTGTGAGTTTTTGGCATTAATAAACTCTTTCTAATCTAATATAATAGTGAAACCTGACTATAATCTAACAGCGGAAAATTTTTAGCGAAAATTTTAACTAATTTCGGGGGAAGTACTAACGCTAATATAGAACTATACCGTATACTGATTAGGAAAATCATACAAATATTCCGATACACATATCGATATATATATATTTCTGAGTTTGGTAATTTGTATAGCTGTACTTCAAATGACGTTCTTTTTACGCATGTACAGTCGAAAACAAAGCATTTTAGAAATCTCAAAAAAAAAATAAATTTCGCAATAAAATCAAATCGAGTTAATATTTGTTATACTGGTACTAATATAGGGCTTTGATATTTTATGCAGAGTACTACGAAAAAAGTATTTAAGAAGGCTTATCTCATCCAAAAGTTAAATTTTATTATTTCAAATTAAACCATTATCTTTAACGAATAAAAGCTTTACAGAACTTCATAACCTGTCCGTCTTATTATTATGCTTGGATAAATGAAATGATATAAGATATAGATAAAAATGAATTAATGACGCTATGTCTTCCTATTTTAATAATATCTATATATTAATTCTCTAGAGATCATGTAATGTTGGCAACCCTTGGATAATTGTAACATATACGCGTATGCCATTTTATTTCTTACCTTAAAGCTCATCGTTTAATGGTGGGCATTAACACCTAGTATGGTTTAAAGTTTGCCATGATTTCCAAAGATAATAATAACTTTATCAATTCACCAGATACACGTCACCCTGGTTATATAGACATTTTTGAGACATTAGTAAAAAAATTCAAAATGTCGGTACAGTGAGTTATTCCGACATTTTATATTAAATTTTTGAAAAAAAATGTCGGTATAGAAAGATTTTACATGATGTCCTTATATCCAGATGTCGGTATTACCAGAGTGATGTGTATAATAAAATAATAAATTTGAATTTTTAAACGTTATAATTAAAGCGCAGTAACTTGCAAGATTGTAGATTGATATTATAATTTAAAGAATTAAAAGCAAAAAGCTTCAAATCATAAGTCGAATTCTACAATCACAGGGTTTAAATGAAACTTCTAAATCATCATAGGATAAATGTTCAATACTCGCTATACTAGTTTAATCAACAAATACTTTCTACATCGACATAATATAATTTATCAAAGGTAACTAAAATCCTTTACTTAATATTTATCTAATATCTGATTAACTATTGTCATAGAGTGACAGTATGCATACTAATATCAAATCTCTTTATTTATCGGTTGGTTGAAGGTGTTCTCAAGCACCTTGTTCAATAGATCGAGCTTGAATAAACTAACCAAGTGAGTTATTATTTCGATGAGTAAAAGCTGAAGCTTAGACTCGAGATGGGCAAGGTAATTACTTATTACGTAAAAAATTAAATCACAACGTGACAATTTAATATGTAAATTTTTACATAATAAGTAATTACCTTGCCCATCTCTAGTTAAGACCATCTTTTTTTCATAGAGTTGCTCTGATTAGCCAAAGTTCAAAAACTGTATTTCACACAACGAATTTTTAACACGTCGTTCTTGAGCAACATCTCTATGTTAATCATTGATTTGAAACTTAAATCAAGTTACGAGTTCATTCGAGTGCTGTCAAGAGAAAATATGTCATCGGGGATTTCAAGTTTATTACTTACCAGACTCAACCTACCTGATTTGTTAGAGTTTTTGTCCGGCACAAAATATGATTAAAAGCCCGATGACAGGTTTTCTATTGACGGCTCTCATTCATGAAATAATCATTTAGTTTGAAGCTTAAGAACTTTATTTATTCCAGTATCATATTAATTGTTTAAAAAAAAAAACCAACAAAAATGATATATAGTGAAAAAAATCCTAAAATAATGAGTATACACTTAATTTACATGTATGTAATTGTTTATGAAATAATAATTTCATTTAAAATTTAATAAAAAAAAATTTAATTGTTATGGTTTTTTTCAATTTTTTCAAGCCTTTCATTGAGATCATGTAACATATTGATGATCAGTTCTTCATAATTATTACGCGCATTTAAGATTTCGAAGATCTTGTCTGGTTTGTTAGGATAATTTTCGGTGGGTTCAGGGCTATATAAACCAGGTTCTTCCGAAAAAACTTCAGTGCTAATTGGATCAGGAAACCTATCCGAATTATTGCCAGAACTAGTTGGCCCTTAAATTTATTAATGTTATTCTATTAGAATGCATGAAATTTATTGACAATTGAATTCCAAGAATAACAAATGTTACCATTTTCATGTCCAGCATTTTTGGAGCTTTTTTTTTTATTTTCTCTTTCTTTTATTTCGTCATAGGATTCTTTAGTAAATCCTTTAGTAAACTGGATTGGATTGGATTTGGATTTCTTGGGCATTTTAAAATTGTGAAAAAAAAAAATCAACGTTTTTTTTCAAAAATAAATTTTTTTTTTTCTATTTTATATTTATTTTTTTAATTTTTTTTTTTTTTTGAATCCTATCTTGCTTCGGATTAAATGTCGTATGTATTTATATAAAATTGAATTCCAACTGTGCAATACTGTATATTAATCCTCTTGATTCCCTTCAAACTAGGAAATTTCACATTTGGAAATTGCCTAAAAAGATAATCGCGTGCAGTAGATCGATTAAACTTATTTGCTTTAAATCATTATCAGTTTTTGTAATAATCCTTGAAAGATATGTGTACGTCTTAAGAAAATATTTACGAATTAAGAAATTTATGATCATTGTTTCACATAACTGTATATTTCAGTATTTTTAAGATTACTTGTTTCTTCTATAAGTAATTCTCACCGCCAATTGGCAGTTTTACCAGTTATATTAAAAACGTAGATTGCATTTATATTGACATGTATAATGACCGAATGTTCTAGGCTATTTCGATATATATAATATATTTATTTTATTTAATTGTATATACCGATATATAATAAACTATTTCAAAAACATAATTTAGATGATTAATATAGCCTTATTTTGGAAATTGTACAGATTGTACGTACACAAGAGCCAATTGGGAATTTACTTATTTGTGCGAGTAAAGTACGTGAAGATAGAAATTTAGAACTAGGACATTAGCATAGGAATAAAAATATTACTTCATATATTAAAATTTCATTCCCGTCATCTTTAATTAATGCACCAAGGTCGATTTAAACATTAGTTTTCGAGTATTTGCTTTTTTCTTTTTCTCTTCATGTGCCTCTAAGTCGGGATAATCCAAAAATTTGTGGCTGTTTCCTTTTAAGATTTTGTATTAAGTGGCTAATTGGTCATACAAACATGTACGCATGTAAAACTTCCTATTCTATACAGACCTTTTTTTGTCGCGGAATCATAAATATAATACTGTCATAAATAAAAATGTATTGTTCCGTATGACTTAAGAGAATAGTATCTGCATAGATTTGCTACAAGATATTCATAAGTACGTAATTGTATCTAAAAATGTAAAGAATATACATAATAGGTATCTATACATAACAAGTAATCGTACAAATAATAGCAAAATAGTAGTAAAGTTGTACGTACGTACAATTATTTTTATACACTGCGAGATACTTAATGAGATATTATAACGATCCATAATCTTAATACGTATTTAGTATACATATGAAAAAAATGAGTTTTACGTACGTATATGTATAATATCACGGAAATTATTACAAATTAGAACTTATACAAGTGATACGAACCAAGTGAAACAATAAACATTGATTTTATTGGCTTGTTTGTATTATTATCCATAAAATTAGAGCAAAAACGGTAGGCAAAATTTTAGATTACTAAAAAAATCAAGTTGGGTATGATCTAGAGTTGTTGGTGAAACTAAATTGAGCTGGTGAAACTGGTGACTATCTAAAATCTGATTGGCTATTGGAGTAAACAGCCAATCAGATTTTAGATAGTCACCAGCTTCACCAGCTCAATTTAGTTTCACCAACAATCTAGTATGATCACGATTTTGTTATTAATGAAAAAAAGAGTCTTCATACAATTGCTCGCATATTAATCGGCTAGGAGGCATTTTTCAACCAAGTGATACTCAACTATCACAATTAATGACGGCTGAAGCTTCAATTTCAGTTGCTTCACCTCCTTCATTTAATTATTTTACAATTTAAAATTTTGTTGTAACTTAATTACCCGCTAAATAAGGAAAACATCTACCCAAAACCTTTTATTTTGAACCTTCTTTGCTGAAAAGCTTTTAATTTTAAATAAGTTAAAAATAGATTAACAGTTTGGTTAATTGTTAAAAGATAGGCTGTATTACTGCATTCATATTACGGTATCGATTATTTATTTAAAAAGCTCCTAACATTAAAAGTAAAAATATTTTTTTCGTTAATTATTATTCAATGGGTAAAAAATGTAAAATATTGCTTGAGCACCCTGGGACACTTAAACCTAGTGATCATCACATCATGTGAAATCATGAAATGACGTCATTTGTTTATTAGCACTAATAGATTTGGCCTAAACTATACTATCACCTAACCCTAACTTAGGCCGAGTATTTAATCACGTGATGGATGATCACTCTTCTTGAAACTACCCTAGAATCGAAATAATCGAATTTGGTTATGTAGTCACTGAGAAATGGTTATTTAAAGTTTAAAAAAATTTGCCGAGCTTCTTTTTTATAGGTACTAAATTTTATTTTCTCGATGGATATCTAACCAAATTCATGATTTTTTTATTTTAATTATATAGAATTTGGTTAGATATTCATCGAGAACACTTCGCTTAAAGTTTTAGTGCGTATATAAAAGAAGCTGCGGCAAAATTTTTTTTAAACCTTAACAGTTAAATAAATATTTCTCAGTGACTAAATAACCAAATTCGATAATTTTTTTTATTTCGATTCTACAAACACGCAGAATTATAATAAAAAAATTTCATCGAATTTGATCATGTTTCACCGAGAAATCTTAGTTTAAAGTTAAAAAGGAATTTATTCTTCTTTTTAAAATTTTTTATAAGCTTTAACCTGAAATTTCTCGATCAAGACATTATTAAATTTATCGTTCTTTTTTTATTTTAATTCTATGTGTTTGTAGAATCGAAATAAAAAATTATCAAAGTTGGTTATGTAGTTACCGAGAAATTTATTTATTTAAAGTTTAAAAAAAATTTGCCGCAGCTTTTTTTTTATGGATACTGTGAAGGTTTTCGATGAATATCTAACCAAATTCTACGAAATTTTCTTATTTTAATTTTATAATCTTATATTATTAAAATAAAAAAATTTTCATTGAATTTGGTTTGATATTCATCAAGAAAACTTTGCTTAAAGTTTTAGTATCAATAAAAAAGAAACTGCAGCAAAATTTTTTTAAATAATAAACATAGGCCAAGTGCTTAATCATGTGATGTGATGATCAAGGAAATATCACTGAATTCAGTGTTCTTTAAGTTTTTAAGCGAAGTTTCCTCAACAACTATCTAACTAAATCCGATAAAAATTTTTTTATTTTAATTCTATTAACTTATAGAATTAAAAAAAAAATCGCTGAAATTAGTTAAGCATTCATCGAAAAATATTGGCTTAGTTTTAAAAACCTCTAAATTTTAAAAGAATTTTCACAGTCGATTATCCTGACTCGGAATTTTTGGGATCCCTGTAAAAAATCGTGTTGGACATCATGTCTAGTAGTAATTTTTGTCCAATCATAGATTGTGTTACGTGTATCCAGACTAGTAGTAAAGTTTTACCCAATCATAGTTAGAAAGCGGATCACGTGCGGGACATCCGGACATTTTGAGTTTTACCAATCATAGTTTAGCAAATAGATCATGTGTGGAACATCCGGGCATAGCGATCAAATTGAATGTAAGTTCTTCGTTACGTTCCGGACAAAAATGCACAGATGCAGTAATTTTATCACTTTTTTATTATAAAGACTACACTTGTTAACTAACAAAATTCACAAATATAAGACATTTTTATAAAGACTACACTTGTTAACTAACAAAATTCACAAATATAAGACATTTTTAATATACAATAATAAAGATTTCTTTCTAACAAAATCATTTATGTACTTAGTTGTGATTGAAGATTTTATGTTAGCGACAGAGAGATAAAAAAGCATATTTGAACACATAAATCAGCAATATAACTTAATGTATAATTAGTTATTGTTAATTGGGCTGGAGCGGTGTGGAAGACCTTATAGCCGTTCACTTAGAAATTTTATCGATGTCCCGCTCTCCCTACAATTATGATAAATTAATAGTTCGATACATTAAAAATTTATAATAAAAAGCAAAAGCACAAAAGAATTTATACGCTTAAGCAAAAGACCGTAAGAAATGATGCCAGAGAATATTAGCCTCAATGAAAGTTAATCTATCGAAATAATGATTAACAAAAAAGCAAAATCAGAACAAACAGTAAAATTCTATTAATTAAGGAAATTGCAAACCATGAACAGACAAATAATCTTATGGCTAAACATAATATTTACTACATTCTCATTACTGTATAAAATCGTAATTTTATTGAAACTTTACTTTTTTAGAAAATTAAAATATTTCGTCTGCCAGCTTTCCGACAATTATTATAATCTTCTAAAAAGTTTTGCAATACAGTCATAAATTGCAAGGCTTAATATTATCACAAAGGAATATGCTATAGGTCTTTCATTTGTTGTTATCTCAAGAATTCGTGCTCTTGTTGACCTTCATTTCAATAGTACTCTTATAATAAGTTACAAAAATTGGGAGAAAGTATACCTTTACAACAAAGATTAGCTGAAAAGCAATGATTATTTCTTTATGACTTTATGAATGAACAATTGAATAAACTTTTTAAATAAACTATTATGTCTTTAATTATGACTATATGAATTATTTATGTTTGTTCACTACGTGTTAATGTAAATTTATAAATATGTTGCTTATATTAATGAATTGGATTTTATTAAATTATTTTGATATATTAGATAAGCTACAGTATTAATTTACAGTTTTTTTAAAAAAATTAAAATCCAATAATTAAGGCTCCAGCCCTATAAACACCGCCATTTTATTACTACAATATTGTAAAAAGTACGCCTATTTGGCGTTCCAGGTCAGGTGAATAATACCGGGGAATATATATCTATATATTTTTTAAAAAAAGATTGCTCTGAAATATTATATTTGACGAGTAACAAATTAATAATATCGCAGTCAAAAAAATTTAATGAATTTCAGTTTATATAATGCACCAGATTTTAATAAACGGCTGTAAATTACGTACCGTAAATCGCCGGATACAAGACCCGGGTCTCTTACATTCCACCAATTTTAAATACTATAATAGACCCTGGGTCTAGTATGCAGTCGAGAATTCATGTCACTAAGAGGAAAACTTTGAAGAGTATGTGTGTTTTGCATTTATAGTAGACAATCCAGATATTTGAAAAAACCCATGTTTGATTAATATAGATCTCATGATACGCATCCGGGTATACTACATGGTGGGTCTACTATCATGGGGGATCTTGTATCCGGCGATTTACGGTAATTGATTGACACTTAGGGTTGAAAATTACACTTTACAATCTTACATTTTATGTAATTTTGCGTAAGTTTCAGTAACATGGATTTCATGTAAATTTCACACGTGATAAAAAGTACCAGTATTATGAAAACTTAGTCAGCATTATTTACTATGCTAATATGAAATTTATTGTATTTATATAGTTTAAAAAAAAACTAAACAAATTTTATTCAGAGTAATCATACTTATTATTATCAAATAAAAAAAGCCCATCAAAAAATTAATAAAATTATTTTCTTTGAGCATTTCATTTTCACTATCCTTCGGGTTATTATTCTCTTGATTATTTAAATTAGAAGTTTTCTCATCTGTTGTGCTACTTTCTTGTGAATTTTTGTTAATTTGGATCTTTTTAATTGACAAAGAATTCTTGTGTTCCAATATATGTAACCAAGTTTTTCTGCTTTTTGAGTGAGCATTTGATTGCATAATTTCAAATGTATAAAACTATAAGCAGACCAATTTCTCTCACTGGCTGCTGAAGTTGCTGGAGTTGACAGAACTTTTTGTGCAACTTGATTAAATGTGGATATTGCATGCTTAGTAAATCCACCAGTTAAGCAGTTTTGAAGTAAGATTATCCCACAAATATTTTTTTGCAAAGCCTCCTGATTTTATAATATATTTAGAAAATTCATTCAATATATTGTTTTTATTATTAGCACCTGTAATTCAAATTATTTTAGTATTAATTATATCTTTCCATTTAGCAGGATCAAGATTTTTATCTTGATACCTTGGGTCTAAAGTGTATGCTACAATAATTGTCAGACTATATAAAAAACTAACTTAATGACTTCTTGCTGCCTACAACATATCATTATATAGTTCTTCTGAGATTTGTGAATTAATTATTATTTTATCTTTTAAGTTTTGTAAAGTTTTATATTCAGAAGAAAGATATAAATCGTCACTTTCTAATTTATATATAAAAATAATTAATAGTTCTAAAAAATCATGCAATTTTTTAAGGTCTATCCAAAATTTAGAATCCAAAATTATTGCTTTGATATTATTATTTATTTCAATACTATCTTTACCCAATATAGCATATATTGCATATCAAGCTTGTAAAACATGATCAAGATATTCAAAAGATAATATCTATCTTGTATCAACTATTAAAGAAAATACAATTTCAAGATTATAGATTTCTTTTTGCAAATATTAAAGAATAGCCAATGAAATCAAATAGTTATAAAAAAATAAAACTAGTTCTTTTGTTTTTTAAAAATTTGTATAGCCCAATCATTTTTAAAAATATCTTTAACTTAGAAGTTAATTCCATGTACTCAACATCCAAGAAAAATTTTATCTAGATACTTAGTTTTTAAAATATTCTATGCGGCTTTTATATTATTTGCATTATCTATAATAATACTAATAAATTTATTAATTTCAATTTCTTGCATTATATTTTCTATTCTATTAGCAATGTTTTTTGCTATATAATACTTTTTATTCATATGAATTGATTTATAAAAAATAAAAGCAGAAGTAGTTATTATATAGTTAATTACAAATGATTTAATAACATTTGACCAATCATCACTAACTAAGCAATAGTAAGGTGATTTATTAAAAACTTCTTAGACAACTGCTTGTAAATTTATATATTCATTATTAAAAAGTAAATTAGAATGCTTATAATAGAATGAAATTTTAAATAATAGACAAGCTTTTTTAAAAAAAGTATAAAAATCTTCTTTTTCAATAATATTAAATAAAGTTTCTAAGATAAAAAATGCTTGAACAAGCAAGGCTAAACTTTTTAATAGGCAATCCGCCAGTCACCTGGATAAAAAATTTTTTTTTTATATATAAATTTTACTATAAGTGCGAATGCAC
>CAJVPY010006266.1:0-10667 GCA_910591965.1 Dentiscutata erythropus | reverse complement strand
ATCAAAACAAAACAAACAGCGGTTGGGTTAGAGTTAGTTTAGGATTTGGCCAGGGCAATAGCTAGAAGACCCCAACCAAAATTTAAGAATTATTTTGTTTTGATAAAAAAGAAAGTTTCATAAATTTTAAGTTCGAAGTGATTTTTTAAAAAAGTCGATTTTTACGTTCACCTGATCCTGCATTTTGATTGGCCAAAGGTTTCGGATTTTTTTTCAAAAATCCGAAAGGGTTTCGGAATTAGGCCTACCCGAAACTGGTTTCGGGTCCCATCCCTGGATCATAGACAATTAATCAATATAAAATGAGTGACGCCAAGAGAAAATGGGGCTTTAATAATATAAATTTTATGTGATTGAACTCACATTTTTCCTTAGCGTCACTCAAATGCTATATGTTAGGATTTCTCAAAGACAAAAAAAGTAAAAACTAAGTAATTTAGTATAATTTGGCAAGGAACTACCTGATGACTTTTTACACGTTTGATATAGGTATGAAGACCAAATCTGACCAGAAAAATTGTACTAGCAAAAGGTCGGCCCGACCGACCCGACAGAGCCTTTTTTTAGAATCGACCTATAATTGGTGGTAGTACTGAATTATGGCAACTTTTCCTCTGGTAGAATTAATTCTACCATAGTGTTTAATTGCCGTAATTCTGTAATGCTACAATTCCGTAATGCCACAATATCATAATTCTATTGTTATAGCACCTTAATACTGTGATAATGCGATATTATAACACTATAATATTATAATGTTATAATTAAGTAGCTGCGCGACACAGTCACTCCAAACCAAGAATGGATTAAAATTTGCATCAATTGGATGAATTAAATAGCAAAGCAAAGGTTACATGCCAATTTCATAAATGCTTATTTACCATTACATACAAATCGTTTTATTCGGTTGGCATAAAAGCTATTTATACAATAGAAGTGTCGCGATTCAGAAATTGCATCTAATACGCTACATTAGAAATACCAGTAAACGTTACACAGGACTCAACCGGGCATAAATTCATCTTTATTGCGTTTATTTTGCTCGGACTGATCCGGTTAATCAAATTCGTGATTTCTAACGCAAAAATGTAGCCTGTGCTTGAATCTTGCAATGTTTCAATCTCACAATTTGACTAATGTTAATAATACCAAAATATATTTTTACAAAATTATTTATATATCAGATATACTACGTATTAATATACCTATTATTATATATTATTTATTATACAATAATAATAATATAAAGTGATTGTAATTATTATTATTATTATTATTATTAATTATTATTATTATTATATTAAAACATGTAAGCTTTTATGTTACCTCAAATATATATATTCGTACAAATATAAAAAATATATTTTTGATTTACGTTTTAGTATTTTAGTTTGAGTACAGAGTGCTTTGGGAAATTAGAAACTAACAATAACTAACTATCTCTATCTCTGTGCGCATTGGGTAGGCCAATTATCACGAGATAATCTGATAAAAAGATTAATGTTTACTAATCGGTGTGAATCATAATAAAAACTTAATATGCATACGTATGTATAGTTTAACTTTTCAAATGTAATCTTAAATCATACAGATTATATGAGTAACGCCAAAGAAACAAAGCTTCTTGAGGTTGAACTTATTATCTTACCGGATTCAGCTTCCAAGAAATTTTTGGAGTCGAATTTAGTAAGGTGATAAATTTAATCTCAGAAGTCTGACTTTATGCATCACTACGTAATGTAGATTTATTCTTTCATAAGAAGTTTTTTTTTATTCATTCAGGTTAAAAATTGCGCATTGTAGATCACTGAAATAATAGGAATTGAATGTTTGAAATCATAAAAATCTAGTTCAGTAGTTATTTATTTTTAATTAAGCGTAAGCCGATAATTATATAAATGCCACGGTGCATCCCATAATATTTGTTACTATATACGCAGATCTACTCTTAAAATTTTCTGGTAATCCTTGTCATTGTAGTCGAATGACCATACCACTTAGCCTCTTGGATTTAATAGCATGTTTCACGAGTATATTCAGGAATTTTTGATCTATACGCATCTCGATTTGTCAACGAAACATACAAAAAGTTCAATGACGATTGTACAACCATGGGCTCTACGTACGTACGTACAGATTTCGTGTACTAACCACGGTTTTAATCTATTTTCTATATCAGATATCGTTAGACACGTTTGGAAATTTTTGCGTTTTAGAGGAATATCCACGTTTTTCGATCATTAAGCATTTATATACGCATAATAATTTGTGCCATGATCAACAAATTTGTGAGGAAATTTGCATTGCATTGTATTGCATTGTGTAATGGTAAATTAATTTAAGGTAAGGTGGTACGATTCTCCTTCATTTCTTTTATTTTCATCGGCTCTTGTTTTCGACCAGAATATCGAGAACACACATTTGTATTTTATATTGTTAAACATTGGTACATGCTTTAGCCACGCAGTTTTCATTCGACTTTCGATTAAAGTCTGCATGTATAGTTTGTTTAACTCAAAAGTTCACTAATTATTCGATTTTGGATTTGTAAAAATATATATATATTTTTTGGTTAGTTATCTTTCACCCTTACCACTCTCGCAAGTCTTCAACCTAGTTATATTTTTCACCATTCGAAATCAGGGTGGTTCAAGCCATTCTTTCAACTAAATGCTTTATTTTTGTTTCATTTTTCTATAAATTATCTAATTAAATCTTTTTTTTTTTTTTATTCATTCAATCGCTCTTTATTTGAATACTTGGATATAACAAATAGGCTTCGTGTGTTTCTCATGATATAACGCAATCAGGATCGTTCATGAACCGATCTATCATAGGTCTAAACCTCATTTTAAACATACTTCTTTCCTTCTTTTTAAAAATTTATCATAAAAAATGACCGAAAACACTGAAAGTACGAGTTGGGTTCCTTTGCCAAAATTTGGATTTGGTTTTGCAATCTATCCCTTTACTCCTGGTTCACGAAATAATTCTTCGGATTCAACAAAAGATGAACCAGTATCTGATGGTGTTACTGTTTCTGATGCTACATCAATTTCTTCCTCTAATTCAATTTTAAATTCAAATTCTTCGATTACCTCATATCAAGTTGCACTTGAAATAGGTGATGAGGTCTATGTTTTTGAGCAGCAAGGAGCATGGTATCGTGGCTATGTTGTTTCTCAATTACGTCAAACTGAGGAACCGCAAGTTTATGTTGGAATTTTTCCTGTTAATCATGTTTATATTAAAGAACATCTTGATTATATTGAAGTACAGGCGGCTGAACTAAAAAGTAATGACGCCGCTTCATTGGAGAGTGAAAAAAATACTCGTCCTCCTCCACCTTTACCATCTCTTGAATGTGGTGATGATACGGTCAGTGGGAAAACTGAACCATTAGTTGATGAAATAGCTAGTACCGTGAGAGAATGGAGTAGTTTGTTACCTAAATATTTGAGTGAACGAAAATATTCAATGTTCAGAAATGTTAAAGATCAAATAAATGATTTATTACAAGGACGTAGGCAATTACTTGCTCAAACTCTATCTCAAGATGAATTAAGTAAATTGAGAAAAGAACTAATTAATAAGCTTGTTGTTGGTAACTTGATTCAAGAGTTAGATATTATTGTAAGAGATCCGGAAAGAGGTTTCCTTGCTGATGAGACAAATATATCTGCTATTCGTCTTTATCAATTACAAGCTCAATTATCACTTTTAAATATGGATAAGGCTAAATCTGATTCATTACTAATGAGTCCTACCATAACGAGTCCTTTACAATCTTTACATAATCCCACGCCAACTGACTCAACTAGTCATACACCAAAGTTTTATCACGTTTTTTTGGATTTAAAAGCTTGGGTTGCATCAATATGTTCTCCTGGTGAATTCACCGAACTTTATTTTTCTTTATATACAAAAGTTGATTCACGATTTATAACAGAAGAATATCTTATTGTGCTTAATCATAATGGTGTACCAAAAGACGAATCCAAGATTGGAAAAATTAGGACCCTTTTTACTGATCTTTCTCCTCATGATATTCAAGATCAAGTTTATTTACTTTGCAGAATCGTAAGAACTGGAAGTATGAAAATGATTGATAAAGATGTGTCCAAAGAATCCGGTGCAGTGACATCATTATTTTCAAAGACTTCAAAAGATTCGGATAATACGGATCAAATTTCACTACATTCTAATGCGAAATTCTCACCGCAGACATTTCGTCGACCTTTTGGCTGTGCAGTTCTCGATATTAGTCATCTTCTTCAAGGGAAAGAAAAAGAAACTTTTAGTGAACATGTAATGCAAATATATGTTCCTATCCAAGAATCGACATTTGCTAGTCTTCATGAAGATATAATTCATCATCGTTACAAAGAATTTGAAAAATCCCCAAGAGCTGAAATGATTAGTGTTTCTATTCGTCCTTATTACGGAGAGACCGCTACCATCATAAAAGAAAATACTGCATTACTTCAAGATATTCCTATCACATCACGTCTTGGTTTTGCCGATGTTGTGTTCCCTGGGGATATGCGGAACGAAATTTACCTTAGGTTTGTGTCAGGTGATTTTACCCAAGGACGAGCTGCTACTTCAAGAAATATACAAATCACTGCGGAAGTTAAATTAGACACAGGTGAAACGTTAGAAAATGCAATCTCTCAAGGTTCTGGTGAACCTAAAGTAACATATTTTGATTCTCTTGTTTTCTACCATTCCAATAATCCTATGTGGGGTGAATTGATTAAAGTGACTATTCCTGTAGAGCAATTTGAACGTGCGCATATATTTATGACTTTTCGTCATCGTTCTACAAAAGATAAAAAGGAAGATAAGATTTTTGCTTTTGCTTATGTACCTTTGTTTCAAGAAAACAAAGCATTCATAAGTGATGGAAAACATAATGTTGTTTTATATAAGTATGATAGGCAACTGATAACCCCATTAATATATTTAAATGCACCATGGTCACCTTCTGCTACTGCTTCAGATAGCGCTTCAGTGCATTCGATCTCAAATTCCCATTCAACGCATAAATTGTCAACTTCTTCCAAAGATGTTGTTACGATTAAGACATTTTTATGTTCGACAAAGTACACACAAAATGAAGTTCTTCTCAAATTATTGAATTGGGAAAAGCAATTAGTATCAGATAGGAGTGAAATGATGTCGGTCTTGAAAAAATTCACTTTTGTTGGAGAAGTTGAAATAGTGAAGTTTCTTCAGGATATTTTCGACGCACTATTTGGAATTTTAATTTCATCAATAAATCAGCAAGGCGAACTTGATGACTTGATATTTAATGCTTTAGTAACTATCCTTGGAATTGTATCTGATAGAAGGTTTATGAACTTCAGGCCTGTGCTTGATGTATATATTGAGAAACATTTCTCTTGTGCAGCTGCTTCATCGAGTTTAATTCGTTCAATGAATCGACTTGTTTCTGATCCTACAACTCCAGAGAATGCTCAAAATTTACGATCAGCCATAAAAGTGTGGCAATATATTTTTAAAATAATAATACGGTCTAGAGAATTACAACGAACAAAGGAGGTAAATATGGGATTATCAGGCGACTATGTTGAAAAACAGTTTAAAGAAGGATTATATGACCTTTTTAAAAGCATAGATAAACTTATGTCCATCACAACTCCACAGTCAATAATTGGCACACAAACATTAGCTTTACAACATTTTGCTTCTATATTTACGGATATTGGAAAATGTTTCGATCCCGAAGATCTCGCACAAATAGCTATTCGTTTCACTGAGTCTGTGAGATTGCCAAAAGGAAAACTCTTGGCATATAAACTATTGGTTATTCTTCAATTTTGTCGTGGTCCTTTGTTCGAAAATGCAAAATCTCGTGCGATACTTTTGCGTAGAGTCGTAGAATGGGTTACAGATCATATGGGTAAATGGGAAAAAACGGGAAAAACAAATGAAGATAGTGAAGCTGCGCGAATGCAATGGCAAGATGGAATTCGATTATGTGTTGCCATTGTTGCGGTTATGTTAGAAAGCTTACAATGCTCTATTGAGAGAAGCAAAGAAAACGAAAGCATACAGAAAGAAATTGAAAACGTGCGTGTGATTCTCCCTTTAATGATGAAACTTTGTGAATCATATAGAGAGTTGTATTTCACTAGTAATGAATCTCGCCCATCAAGAGAGAGATCTGGAAGTGGAATAATAGTCTCACCAGCCATATTTAACTTAGCATATCCATTTTCTAGTGTAAATCCGACTTCTGCAAGTGGTTCAAACAAATATTCAAAAGATGGTTTATTTAGTCCATTACATAATCCACAAAACACAATTTATACTGGGTTAGGAGAAATAGCCGCAGTGATACTGCAGATTATGTATCTATTATCACAAGATCACTTGAAAGAGCACCTGCTCTCAACATATTATAGGGAAGGTCATGATGCCACTGCAGAATTTTTAGTCTTATTATTCCAAGTTTGTAGATCAGTTTTATTAAACGAAGCTTTCCCGGAATCTTGGTTGAATATGAATATAATGGCTCATAAAGTATTTTTAAAATTTCTCGAACCAATATCTTCTCTGTTGGAGAAGAATTATATTCCAGACAAAGACGCACCTGATACATTCAATGAACAACTGTGGAGAGAATATTTCAATTGCTTATTAAGTTTACTTACCAGTAAACACTTAGTAATTGAAAATTTTACCCCACAGAAACGTCGTGCAATATGGAGACTAGCTAGAGACCTTCGTGGACAAGGAGCCAAATTATTATCAACTCTATGGGATGCCATAGGATGGGAACATGGAACAGAGGGTAAAATGGGTGGCTATCAAAGTCGATTCATTAATACTTTAATTGGTCCGGTTTTGGAATTATGTTTATCTCATCATGATGAGTTACGTTCTGCTGCAATCAAAGTGTTATTCAGTATGATTGTTACACAATATTCGTTAGACGAAGATTTCAAACAAATGGAATCGGATATAATTGACATTCTAGATAAATTATTCATGTCAGAAAATAAAGGCGATGAGATCTCTCATACATATTTTATTGCACAATTACGAAAATTATTTGAAGAGGCATCAGTTGATACTTCATTACGAGAAACTGTCATGAAATTTTTAGACTCTCTTAGTGAATTTTTGGAATTATTACTCGGTGTCCGTGAATTACCTGATGGTGAAGAATTCCAAGATGATCGAATAATGTGTACACTCAAATTGATGAAATTTATAAAGTCCATTGACCGAGATCAAATTTATATCAAGTATGTGCATCAACTTATTCAGATGCAAGTTAATTATCACAACTTTGTAGAGGCTGCCTTAACTCTCAAGTTACATTCAAATTTATATGATTGGGATCCCACTCATGAGATAGAAGCATTGCCTGATCTGAACTTTCCAAAGCAAACGCCATTTGATCGAAAGGAGCGACTATATATTCAAATTTTGGATTATTTCGTTAAAGGTAAAGCATGGGAATGTGGGATTGAACTATGTAAGGAATTGGCTCATCAATTTGAATATACTACGTATGACTTTCAACGTTTAAGTAATATTCTTAAACAACAAGCTGTATTGCACGAGAATATTATAAAGAAAGAGCGGTATTTTAGCGAATATTTCCGTGTCGGGTTTTATGGTAGAGGATTCCCTGCGAGTCTAAAAAATCGGCAGTTCATTTATCGAGGATATGAATGGGAAAAAATTGGAGCATTTTGTGAAAGAATGCTAAATAAGCATCCTCAAGCTCAACTATTGAAATCTAATAGTACACCAACTGATGAAATTCTTCATGGAGATGGACAGTTTTTACAAGTGACTGCAGTGGTGCCGGAGCCTGATAGAACTGCACCCGTTTTCAAAGAAAATGTACCATCAGCTATTCGTTCATATTACGAACACAATTCAATAAATACTTTTAGTTTTTCACGACCTGTTAACAAAAATCCAGATGGTGTGAAATCAGCAAATGAATTCTTAGACTTGTGGACCGAAAAAACTATATTGGTCTCTGAGGATCATTTTCCCACAGTACTTCGACGTTCAGAAGTCGTTCAAGTCACCGTAATTGAAGTGTCACCGATCGAAAATGCTGTTGCTGCCATGAAAGCTAAAAATCGGGAATTGATAACTCTTGAAGCAAAATATAATGCATATCTCACTTCAGCAAAAGCTGTAGATAAAATCAATACTAATCCTTTATCAATGTCTTTAAATGGTGCTGTGGATGCACCTGTTAATGGTGGTGTGCCAATGTACAAAAAGGCATTTTTCGGTTCAGAATTTTTAGAATCAAATCTGGATAAGGAACCATTTGTAAATAGCTTAAAGGAAGCAATTGAAGAACAGGTTTGATTATATATTTACATTTGATTCATATAATATTAGAAATTTCGGAAATACTTGATTTCTAACCTTTGTTTATAAATTAGGTCTTTATTATTGACAGATGTTTAGATATTCATGAACGTCTTATTTCCATGGATATGCGCCCTTTTCACGATACTCTAGTCAAATGTAAATTATCTAATATTATTATTATCAAAAAAAAAAAAAAACGCTTTTTACCATTTGTAACATTGTTGTTTCTTTATTATAGTCTTTCATAGGAATTTCGCAGAGGAGATATATAGATTATCCGAACGTAAAAAAGCGAAGGCTCAATCAGCGTCCAAGATGACTATACAACCTAATATAAATACACCTGTTGCAATAACTCCAACAACGCCATTTCCCCTTCCTCCATTAAATACTAATAGATTAAGTAAAGCATTTCGTGTCCCTTCACTTTATGGAACAGCATCACTTAATACCGAACAATTATCACCAGTTTCACCGACATCACCTGCAAATTCATCAATAATGAACCGAGTAGTAACGACAAGTTTTAATTCTTCAAGGGGCTCAATAAGTACACAAGGCACTTTAACTAGCCCTACTTCATATACTAAACGAATACTAGTAGAAGGGGGCAATGGAATTAACGCTATTCCAATAAGTCCTGATGGAGATACTATTACAGAAATTCCAATTATTAAAAAAAGTAATACTTTAAAAGAACGCAACTCTTCAAGAGAAAGAAGAGAAAGGAAATTAACTTTAAGAGGATGGTCATTGAATCGTAATCGAAGTACGACACAATAAAAATAATTTTTATATTTACATAAACTTTAAAAGATTATATTTTTAGTAGTAAATTTATTTCAAATTATTCATTCCTTTAAAAAATTTTATTATAGCTATAGAGGATGTATTAAAAATTCTATTGTAACTATTATTTTTTTGTTTGTTTGTAATGAGGTTTTATTACCTTAATATATAATAATTAACTATATAAATTTGACCAATTCTATTTTGACCCGGGTCAAAATAGAATTGGCCTACAAATTTTGATAAAAGAATTACTATAACTTTAACAGAAAATAGAATATATTCATCTTTTATACGTGTTATTCGATAATTTTCAGGTAGAATACTTATTAAAATGACTTCTCAAGTTGTTCAGATTCGCTCACTGTAATATGAATCAGGGGTGATTACAGTCGATTTAACATTAGCCGATAAGATCGACTTAGTCGACTTGCCAGTCATCAATTTTTTTAGTCGATTCTTTTAACCGCATTAAAATTTTTTTATAGTACCGGGCCGAATTATGTTTTTCAGTACAATTTTAATGCCGGCTGAATTAAACGGTTAATATGGTTAAACGATTAAACGTTAAGAAAATTTTAGGCAGTTCCAATCCTTATGTATCATATTGTAGATAGAAACGATTGGTGATTCACAATATCGATATGAGAGCTAGACAATCAAACAAATTTATAATTGTGGGCGGCGGAGAATTCAATAACCCTAGTCTAAAAATTTCTCAAGTCATGATCACGGGGTTTTCCGAACGAATACTTGTTCCAAGCAAACATAACATTAAGTCAAAAATTATCGTTTCAAAAAATGTACTAAGTTATCCTTTGCTTCGCAAAGGATAGTTTATGCTTACGTTATAGCTGTTTTTTTTCTTTTTTTACTAACACCCAGGCAAAAGAACCCTTAAATTACTTTCTTACCGGTACTTAAAAAATAACTTTACTAATCTTTAATTTAAACTAAATTTTTCTTGTAAATGCGCGAATACAAAAACAAATTTTTAATTAACTATTTGTGTTAGATACATATTACAAAACATACCGTATAGTCGCGAAATAACGCGCAGGGGCGTTATTTCGAATTTCGGCCCGAATTAAGCTTAATTTAGGCCGAAATTCGAAATTACACCCTTGCGCGTTATTATTTCGAAAATCGAGCCTCCTAAAAAACAACGCTCATGCGCGTCAAAAAAGTTGTTCTGAAGAACAACTTTTGTTAAAGGTTTACTTAGTACAGTACTAAATCTAGTTACGAAGTATTTTTGTTTGTTTACTTTTCATACAAGAATTACTTGAAATTTTTTAATTGTCTCAAAATAACGCTCATGCGCGTACTCGAAATAACGCGCAGGTGAGTCCCGTGTTGGGGCTTATAACATAAATGCAAGTTCTTTATTCTCTAAGTGCAAGATTTTTTTTAGCCAGCATACAGTATATAAAATTATTTTCTCTAATTGCAAGATATTTTATTAACCAATTAAATTGACTTATTTAATTAAAGTTTTTTTT
>CAJVPY010006265.1:0-10668 GCA_910591965.1 Dentiscutata erythropus | reverse complement strand
ATTCGGCAACTATGTAGTTTCTGCCGAATAATAAATTTATTGGGCAGACGAATCATAATAAGCTGCCGGATAAAATAGTGATATCGATATACATTATCACTATTAACAAGATATTACGTAATTGCGTATTACCAAAATCGAAGATTTATCGAAGCTGCAAAATAACCATTCGGTAAATTTTTTACTATGTAGATAAGAACAGCTATAAATACTAAGCATTTATGGTCCAAATCAATGATGCGGTTGAATTGTTGCACTAATCAATTACAGGTTATGTCGGGTGCGCGCTAATTCAGAACGCGCATGGGCGCTAATTCGAGACACTTTATGCCATTTTTGGGGTGCCCGGATTTCAAAATAACGCCCATGCCCGTTATTTCGCGTTTATACGGTAAATTATTTAGGCAACCTGAAATATTTTCGGCTGACTAAAATAATTACGGCAATTTTTATTTATGGCAAGCCAAAAATAATTTAGGCACCTTTATTAATTAAATGCAGTTTTTTTCAAATAGTTAGAATGCCTATTATAATACAAAGTGGTATACACTTTAAATTTTTTCGTTTCATGATTTAACCTCAGTTGTATATGAACTTTTACGGTACCGATTACTGCCACCTACCGGTAGAATCATAGCTATTTGGGAAAATCTTCATCACTACTTGAAACACTATAATTATAGACAATTTGTTTCTATTCGAAGGATTCATGTTCAGTCTACTATGATTTGCGGCTGACAGAATTTTACACCATACAAGACGATGAATATTCCCAACACGGTGAAATAATCCGATTGATTTTCAGCCCTTCGGGCTCTCATGTAACATTTACCTCTTATTCGTGCAGTTTCGAAAATAAACATATAAATATTTATTACCTGTCGGAAGAAATGACCATCGGAAAAACCAGATAACCGTGAAAAACTCCAATTGGCTTGCCAAGTGTTATGCTATTCCAATGGAATGCCAAATTCTGGAATTAGCTGAGCTAGGGTGATTAGCTTAGCTAAAAAATTTGTCATATCATACGACGGTCATCAGCCAAAAGTTTATGTCACTTGACACGTCATAATATAATTTTAATAACATTAATAAAATATATAGTATCACCCAGTGTTTATTTTTCACGTGCGCAAAAGTGTGCGCATGTGTGCGGATCCTTTATACACTGGTCTTAAATTTTTATTTAAATGAGAGAAAATTGCATCTACGGTAAATAACTATCTGAGATTCTTAAGGTATTTTTTTAAAATTCATAAAGGAGATTATGACCCTGAGATTTTTTTTTATTAAGACCCTAGCATCACCAATTTAAAAAATTTCGTTGCTAAATTAGAGTTAGGAATTGCTATTAAGTTAGGTTAGAAAGAGTTTTTTTAATACCAAAACTTCGCAAGGAAAACTTTTTTTAGTACACAGAAAGCAGTTTCATAGGTAAAATGTTATGACGATTTTTTGGTTTGTTTTGATTATTGTGTTCTTCGCATTATACCTGATCTTGAAATCTAATTGGCTGGTGATGCTAGGGTGTTCAGCGAGCGTGTTCAAATTTGTTAACTTAATGCAACAAAATATGTATATTCATGCGTTTGTGTAATGAGATAACATCATATAAGATGCTCCGAATCTAACAATGCTACGTATTTCCTAGTAAGGCCACGCAAAGTTGAGTTTTCGTTTTGCATTATCGCCGACCCATTTTCCAATATTTTAAAAAATTTTTTTAAGTCACAACTTGCCAATTATTCAATATTTGCCAATTATTTTTTTCCCATAAATTAATCCGGTATCACCCGATAGAGAGCTTATTTTCTGGAATTATCTGATAGAACTGATAAAAAAAATTCGACTGCCGACCTGATTTTCTGATCCCATGTTATGCAAAGCGAAAAATTTCTTTGTGTGGCCTTAAATGTGAACATGACTATTAATTTACTTCAGATTAAAAAAAAGAAAAAAAAATCCGACCGACCGACCGGGGATTTTGAAATCGATGTAATGCAAAACGAAATATCAACTTTATGTGGCCTCATAGTCTACAGATTACATTCTCAAGAATACGCACTAACACGACCTCTTATTATTAGATGACTTCATATCCTCTAAAGAAAAATTATTTTCAACATGAATTACCTAATGAAACCATGATAAATATCTTTAAATTTATTAGAAATCCTATGAATTTAATTATAAGCTGCAAAAGATGGTCTTTTATATGTAAAGACTCTCAAGCGAAGGCAGAATGGATCATTTATCAATTTGGAAGAGCTCATTGTCTTTTTCATGCTATTAGATTGGGACCTACCTTTATCTCTGTCGAAGTCACACGTTCAATTATTGCTAAAGCTGGAATCCTTTCGAGATACTTTGCACAACGTCTTCTTATTCACTATGGAAATTACGATCAAAAACTTACCGAATTAAAAATTGCTTATAGTGTAGGACAATCAGATATTGATAGGGTTAGGAGTATGCAACAAAAAAATAATCCGTGGGCGAGCAATTTGCCGATTTCCGTTTATATGTACTTATTAACAGAAGTTTCTAATATATTCGGCGCTGATTTGTATTTAAAGGGCAATGATTTGGAGCTTTTTCATTTTCTTTCTGGAGGGCCTCATGCTATTAATTATGCACCAACTGTTTTGGAAAAAAATTATGAGGAGATTAAAGATTTAATATTGCGCAAGAAATTTGTACCATTTCCTCCAAGAAAATCCAATGATCCGCAGATTAATTCACCAGAAGTGTATCCGCCGAAGGATGGGCATGAAAATAACCGTCAACTTAACGTAATTGCAAGATCAATTTTAATTCGTAAAGACCTGGTTCTTTTATGGAAAGAAATCGGTTACTTCGAAATCTGCGAGGATGTTAATGATCTTGTGATGCAAGGTGCTCTTTTAATTCTATTTCCACCTGCACAACCACCTGAATGGACTAAACCTGACATCAAAGCTGTTAAGGCACGACTTACTGAGTTAATCAATCTAGGCTTTCAGTTAAATTATGGTATTATTATCGATATATTCCACCTTTTTGAAAGTCGATTAGATGATATTGGAAAGATCTTAATAGATTCTTTTGCGGAAATTAAACAAGAACCACAGGATTGTTTCTTACGAAAATGTTTGATTGAAACACTAAATCCTGCTAAATTAAAGAACTCAAATATAATGAATTTCTTATACAAATATTTACCTAAAAAAGCAGAAAACGAATTAAATGAGGCTTTTAATCTTTATTCAAAAAATCAAGATTTCTAGATCTAGATTTTAAATTAGTTGGTAGAATATTTGAGAACGATCCAGAATATAAAAGTGATTTCAATGTCACGTGAAACAAAATTTTTTAAGTTTCATTTATTGTATGTTTGTATTAACGCTTGGGTTAGGTTCGGGTTGACAGCTGTGTAATTAATTATTCGCAGAAAATTTTTATTAGGGCACAATTGGCAATTTTTTACGTAAATTTTTCGGATTTCTTCAATATATACTATTAATCAAGTCGAGGAAATTTTTTTGTTAATGCAAAATTGGCAATCTTATGCATTTTTCTTCAAAACGTACGACTTTAATTGAACTTTCTGAATTTCGTTTTGCTAAATCGTGGTTAACCTTGTGGTTTAGAATTTTTTATTCGATTTTATGTTAATATGTAAAAATTAAAATATAAGAATTAGAATTATGTAAAAAATTAAGCAAAAAATCCATTAAATATTTATTAATTTGTGATTTTTTATTAGTGCAATAAGAGCAAATTTTTTATCGTTTAACTAGTCTCCCATCTTATTCAGCATTTTTATTCATATTAATGAATTTTTTAGACAAAATTTGTCTAAAATTGTGTATGGAATATTTTTGAATTTTTACTAAATATTAGTTTATATTTAATTATTTTGAACTAGTTTTCATTTCTAAGCCTTTCTCACAACTTTGAGGTTTATAATATTCAAGGCTTTAATTCTTAGTCATAATATATATTCTTACTACTAACTAGTTACAAGTTATTTTTATTACATCTCTGTTATATCCTGGTAATAATTTAAAATTTTAAACCATAATGCCACACAAACTTATACTATTGGTTTTCATATCCTGGCCGGGTTGGTGAGGTGTGGTTTTGAAATTTTAATTTTTTTAATATATTTACCAATAGAAATTCTCCTATCATAATAACGTGAACAGTACGAATTTTTATTATAGTAACTTGAGTTTTATTAAAAGAGTTAGAATAGAGTATGCTATATCATATTGTAGTATAATTTTAATGCAACTATTAAATCTTTATCATATGTAATTATAGCAAAACAGGTAGAGCTTCGTATTAATGCTAATGAGAAATTATTTGGTGTTATAGCCTTTACACATTATTTGTTATTTTGTAATGTTATATTGGAGTAAATTTTTTGAATAAGATTTTTTACACCTCAGGTTATGTGTAAAATTTATAATTTCAATCTTTTATATCATAATTTAATTCATTTTCCTTCTATTTAACTACTCTATATTGTTTCTCATTATAATACATTTTATATTGTGTTATTTATTCATCAATTTATCTATTACTAGTGTGATACGGTGACTACTATATGTGATTGATTTGCATCATAATTATCGTGATTTCTTAACAGTATGTAGTTTGCATTGGAATTAACATGATCTTATTATGAGTTACTGAAAAAATTCTGCTACAGAACTTACTTGCTATTCCAGTAACCAAAATGTGTAGTTAGGTGAATTGGTTTATATTGGGATTGTTATAAATTCTATTGTGAATTACTGTAAATATTTCATACAATACTGTATTTAGTTAAAGTTGCATTAGTTTGCAGGGGAATTATTATGATTTTTTCTTGTAAAAAATTCTATTGCAGAACTTACTCGCTATTCCAGTGACTATAATATATGGTTAGGTTTGAGTTAGTCGCCTTGTAATATTATAATTTTTATCAGTCACTGTAAATAATTTCTATTGCAGAACTTACGTGATATTCTGGTGACTTCAATAAGTGCTTAAGGTGTATTAGTTTGCAATAAGATTAACATTTATTCGTAAGTTGCAAAAAATTTTGTTACAGAACTAATTGCTCTGGTTAAATGAGTTTACATTAGAACCAGTGTTAGAGATCATAAACTTTTTTTTTGTTCTCTGAGAACATAAATTTTAAATTTTAGGTTCTCAGAAAGATTTTTAATGTTCTTAAAAGTTTTTAGATATAATACAATTTACAAATTTTATGTTCTTAAATGAGAATATAGTTTTTAAAAATTGTGTTCTCTAAAATATTTTAATGTTCTTGAGAACACTGAGAACATTAGATATCTAACACTGATTAGAACTATCATAATTTTTATCGTGTGTTATTGTAAATAAAATCCTGTTACAGAGTTTGCTCACTATTACAATGACTATGATATGCAGTTAAGTTTGAGTTAGTTTGTATTAAAATTACTATGAATTTTTATTATGAATAATTATTTACAGAAATTACTTACAACCACTGTTAGTTTGTATTAGAATTGTCATACATGTTACGCACTATAAATAATTTTATTATAGAAGTTATTCGCTATTCAATGTAAGATTTGTCAATTATGGGTTACTAAAAAATTCATTACAGAGCTTACTCACTATTTTATTGACCACAAATAATGCTGAATTAGTTTGCATTGAATTAACATAAATTATTTATAAGTTACTACTGACTTACTTTCTATTCTGATTAAGATGAGTTTACATTGGAATTATCATAGTATTTAGCATGAATTAATATAAACAGAATTCTGTTACAGAACTTATTCACTATTCAAGTAAACATAATATAGTCTTTACTCCATACAGTCACTCTCTATATAGTCACAACCTTTTTATAAGCACACCAAATTTTAGAACAAACATATATATATATAAGAAATTTGACCTCTATATAGGCACAATTGCTTATAAGCACGGAATTTTTTAGAACTGAGAGCTTGACTGTATATTATTAAGTTTGAGTCAGTTTGCATTAAAATTGTCATGTTTCTATTCTGAATTACTGTAAAATAATTCTACTATAGAATTTATTTACTATTTCATAACTATAATATTGGTTAAGGTGAGCTAGTTTGTATTATAATTGGGATCCACCTTACTTCACTTTATCGACAATTATTTTCACCAATAGCTCACTTAACTGACATCATGCCAAATGACAATTTACTAAAAATATATCTAACTCTATATTATGTTGGCTGAGTAAACTTTCAGTGAAATAATTGTCAATTTTCATGATTTCTATTATAAGCTACTGCAAATAATTTGTTACAAACTTGCTAATTATTCTGGAAGTTATACCTTACTCCATTTTGTAGGCAAATTTGCATTTTTTTAATTTTTTTTTTTTTTTTATATTGCCAATGTAGAAACTTTATTAATCATGATAAATGCCTTTTTACAGAACAATTGTATATACAGTTTCTAATTATATTTGTGCTACTATTACTAGTCACCCAATGTGGCATTATACTTCTTAATTTCCCTATATTACTTTTCCATTAACTATTTCAAGCCAACTTCAAGCTAGGGTTGGTTGGAGCAACCTACCATTACACATCCCACCTATGTAATTATTTTTTGTAATTTTCTTCCAATTAGTACATATTGACTGCTGCCATTGTGTTCGAATCTTACACCACCTTTTGGGGTGCAGCCATAACACAACCTGTATCTCAATTTCAACCTTCATAATTAGTCCTCAATTATGTACTATATTACAAGATTTTCTATTGTTATCTATTTTCGTACTTATTAAACTCCCCTATCTACTTCCTGTAGCAACCTTATAATTCTTCCAAATTGGTTCATTCTGGCAGTTTTTCGCTCTTCTTGCTCCCATATTGGTGTACATAGCCTTCCATGTATTGGTACTATACGGCATGGCTAGATTTATCAAATCTCCAATTGTTATCTGCAGTGTATCACCTACTTTATACAATGTTTCTATAGTTGGTATGATTGACTGTAGCATGAGCGCCAAAGCTTTCCAATATAACTATGTTATATGGGTGTACTACTGACAATCATTTTACTTCCAGCTTGGTAATGCAAGGAGGCCTGGAATCTTGACTTATAGCGCATCAGTATGGTATCTATCATCAACATTGTGATATGCAGTGTTTTCCTTATTAGTTTTTCAATTTCCAATTTTGTATGCCAGAGGTGTTCATTTATTTGGTAAAGCCATCCTCTTACCACAGCTCCTTACTGTATTCATCGCTTCTCTCACCACTTCCAGATATACTGCATTTAGCTGTCCTCCCAATCAAGATCCCCAAGACCGCCTTAGAGTTGTTGGTGCTATCTAGCCAATTGAGGATTTACATGCACAGCCTTATGCAGTATTACTTTCTGTGACACCATGTCACACGTAGTGCCCAGTCTACTCTACGACTCAGAACTCCTTCCAAGAATTCTTTTATAGGCCAAATATATACTTCACATGGTCTTGTCATCACAGGGTTTCACATTTGAAAGCTCCCATAGGTTACAGAGATAATTAATTAAATTAATTACCACTAGCTATAATCGAACCATTGACCTCGTCTGTGAAGAGTTAGGTATCTAGACCACTAGGCTATGGGATCCTAACTCTTTTTTCTTTAATTTAAGAGTACATAGTATGTATTATAAGAAGAATTTGTTTATAATCTTTGAAAATTATTATTCTTTTCAGCATATAGCCTCTCTATCCTTTTATTTCTTCACTCACTTTTTGGGGGCTCCTTTGAAATCGCATTCTTGTACTATTTCTAAATGTCTAATATGTATAAATATTAATAATATTCAGACTTTTAATGTATGTATTTGTATTGCTGACTTAACTGCACAAGCAATTTTGGGGCTAAAAATGTGAAAATGATTCATTTTAGCAGATTGGCAGAATTAGACTTTTTTTAGATTATCTGAATTTGAACTATTAATAGTTAGGATTTCGCTATACTATATGTAGTATATTATACTATCTAGAGTATAATTTTTAAAATTAGTTATCCAAGAATTTGTAAAATTAACTACCTATTTAATATTTTTTAAAAATATCTTAAATCTATATAATTGCATACTAAAAGGTTTAATAATTATAAAATTTTTTTAAAATTTTGTAGAATTTTTTTTTTGTTCTAAAAAAATAGATTTAACCTAATTTTATATAGTATTACTATGTAGCTTATAAAATATTTTTAATTATAAAATTTTTTTATTAAGTAAATTTATTTAAATTTTAACAAAAATTGTAAAAATAACTTGTCTAATTATAATTGTAAAATTGTTTTAAATTTAGACCAATATATAAGAAATAAATTAAGTTTAAATTTTGAATTAATCTATTTGTAGCTATAGGCTACATGTAGCTGTATTATTAAATATAGTTTTTTTTTTTTATAGAAAAATTGTGCAGCCTATTAATATTAGATTTAGATTTAGAGTTAAGTTAGGTTAGGATTAGGTTAGGATTAGGGTTAGGATTAGGGTTAGGATTAGAGTTGGGTTTAAGGTAAAATTGCATGAGGAGCATTTTTACTTAGTTACACAACAAGAGTTATACTAGTAAATTTTGAGTTATTATAGAATTATTGAAATATAGCTACATGTAGCTATGGCTATATATATCTTTTTTCTAAAATTTTTACTATAAATATTATCTAAACTTTATATATAAAAATCAAATATAATTTTTTTAAATTTTAAATTAAAATATATAAGTTTGGTTTAAAAAATAATTTATAATTAAAATTAAAAATTAGTTTTTAACAACTTTGTTAAAAATTAAAAAAAAATTATTTAATAAGAAATTTTTTAAGCTTAGGCTAAACTTATATAAATTACTATAAATAGTAATAATTTGCAATTTTGTTACACAAAGCTTATAGTATATAAATTTATTTTTATATTACAACTAATAAGATTTTTTACATATAACAAGGTTTTATAATTATTTGTACTAGGTAAATAGAAACTATTCAAAGTTCAAAGGATCAAATATAAATTTTAAATTTAATTTATACTATATTATATATTAATTTATACAGTATTTAAAATCATTTGTTTTTGCAATAAAACCTTCAAATTTAATAGAAATCAACTTTTATATATTATAGCTAATCTAACCAATAAGCATCAGGTAATAAATTTAAAATGTGTCAGTTTGTTTTTTATATTACACCTGATCTAGCCAATAAACATTAGTTTTGGTTTTTTTTTAAATCTTTTATGTTACACTTGATCTAGCCAAACAGGTTTCAGAATTTGTTAACACACAGATATCAGGTGTACTATTGACCTACCCAGTAGTGTCCTTCGGACAATAATTAATAAAATTTATCAATAATTTTAATTATCAAACTTTTTTAAATAGTATACTACTTGTAGTATATCAAAATTTACAAAAATAACAATTTTAAAAAAATTTTTTTCTTAAAAATTTTAGACTATTATAATTTAGCACACCTGTGCTATAACACACCTATCTAATCAACCAATCAGATCAAAGAACCAGGTGTAATGTGAAATCAAAAAAATAGTGATGTTTCTAAAGAATTGCTTGTAGCTCAAAATTATGTTTATGAAACTACCTTTCGTATTCTAACAAAAAAATTGATTGCAAAATTTTGGATTAGAACCTTTTTGCTAAAGCGCTCTAACCTAACACTAGCCTAACCCTAATCTAACCCTCACCCTAACCCTAAACTAACAAATTAATTTATTGTTTTTATTTCACATTACACCAGATCTTATGATGTGTGTCACAACTAGGGTTCGAGGCACAGAGGTATGGGCATGCCTTTTGGGCATGCCTTGAAGGCATGCCTATGGGCATGCCACTTGGCCATTAGGCATGCTCTAGTCATGTGATATATGTATTATATCTGATTGGCCAGCATGTCATAGTTAAGATTATTTTAATTAGTATAAACATGACAGCAAAATTTTAATTTAAGAAGTTCTGTAAAAAATTTTTTACAATAATTATAATAGAAGTCATAAAAATTCTAATGCAAACTTAACCACATATTGTAGTCACCAAAATGCAAGTAAGTTATGATAGAGTCCTATAACAGAATTTTTCAGTAATAACAATAAAAATCAATATGCAGTAGTTACTGGAATACGTAGCAAGAATTTTTTACAGTAACTCATGATAGAAAATCATAATAATTTTAATGCAGACTGGCTAAGTTTTAATAAACCACATACTATATATCACTGGAAAAACTTTTTATACTAATTCACTATAATTCTAGCAACAGAAGTTTTTTATATTAAACATTCATGAAGCACTAGTTATTATTATTAGCGATTTATAATTTTGGACTGACCATCGTGACTTACCATATGTGGTCGTGCAACATTTATTTATATGTAATATGTACATAATCATTTCATTTTTGGCTACTCGTGTCTCTCTCATGCAGAGATCGATGTAAAAAATTTCCATCCGAAACCCAAAAAAGGAAATATTTTAGTCCCGCCATTTTTTATATATATTACATGATCATGATCATGATCAAGAAGATATAGCAAAAAAAAAATAAAAAATAAAAAATATTGCGAACCATATAAGATAACTCACGAATTGTGGTAAAAAAGCATCTTTTAGATGTTTATATAGTTGACCCGAATATGTTT
>CAJVPY010006264.1:0-10668 GCA_910591965.1 Dentiscutata erythropus | reverse complement strand
TTTTATTAAAAAATTTAAATATTAAAAAAATTAGTAAAAATCTTCGCAGGCAAATTTGCCTGTATTACAATTTAAGGAATAGAATTAGGGTATTAGTTTAGGGTTGGGGTATATATGAGATTGGGTTATTAGAAACAAATGTGATGATTCTTCACCGAATTCCTTTGTGTAGGTGACCAGTAGTCCTGTCGTTATCGCTAAATGTGATGAAAATTCTGGATATTCTATCGAGAATACCAAGAATTAGGTCACAATATATACTGGAGAGAATGGGTTTTATACAGAGAGCATTCGGATGAAGATTGTTTTTGTATTTATTTTGTAATTATGTATTTATTTAATAAAGAACTTGAGAATTTGTATAGGATATAAGAATATGTAAGAAACATGTTATTACAAAGAGATGAAAATAATGCCTTTAAATACATGTTTTAGAAAAAAAGTAAAAGAAATCTAATAGGTTCTCTAAAAATAAGTGGGTTGTTTGGGTTGGTGGGTTATAGGGGTGTGTGGGTTGTATAGGATACATAGGCCTTGTAAATACATATGCATGGATCATAGACTGCATATAGGCCGTAGTACTTCTATATAGTGTAAAGTTAACTAATTGTACTACACAAATAAAAAGGGTAATTGTTATATGCTAAAAAAATAGTCATATGCTATAAACTAACTACTATAATACTATGATACTATAATTTTTATCACAATATAAATGAGTCTCAGAGAATAGTATTTAAACTAATGTATTAAAATATAGCAATTGAAACTCAAATTCGTAGCTTTTTTAAAAAATTTATACACACTTTTCACAAGGTTGGATGGCTCTTTATGAATAATTTCAAAAATACGATTCACACAAGCAGAATATTAAAACAAGACTAGAAAATTTTTAGAAGCCTGTGGAATAAAGAAAAAAAAAAGAAAAAGAAAGGTCCTTTAAAACAAACAAAAAATAGAGTTTAGACTTAAAAGCTTAAATAATTTGTTTTTAATACTTCATACCTGTAAAAGAAATTGTAAAGACCTATATTCAATAGCTCTCTATAGGAAATGCAAGAAAGAAGAAGAAGACTTTGACTATCTAGTGACCTGCAAAGTCAATGAAAACAAGTGGCAAAACAAAGAGCAAGCAATTGCCAAAAAGATTTGAGTTAATCTAGATATGTATACAAAAAAAAAGCTTCCTCTAGACATACTTTACCAAGTTCTCTCAGATGAAAAAAGATAGCACAAACCTAGAAAAAAAAAGAAATAGCAAGAGGGTTGATCAAAGAAGACTTGACAACAACACTTAGATCAATAGACATCTTGAGATGAATTTTGAAGCAATAATACTCGATTGGTGAAATAAGTAGTATATATTTTTTCAAGAAACAATTTGGCTACAAAGATGCAACAAAGTAGTATTCTAGAAAAAGGAGTTAGAGATAGATACCAGAAAGAAAAAGGAAAAGTGATCTGATTTATTAGGCCCCAAATTAAGAAGAAAAATCAGAATTGGTTTAGAAGATTTACTCTCAATAGATGATATCAGTAAAAAAAGAAATAAATCAACCTGGTAGAACAATTACAAATATAGACTAGATTTAGTAATAAATGAGATGAATAACTGAGTTTGGACTTTATAAACAGAAATTCGTCTAATTGGCTGATGTAGATCAATTGCCTAGATAACTTATTTATATACTTTAAAGTACTTTTTGAGAAATACAATGTTTTACTACTGTAAAAAAAATTTTTTTACACAATTCGCTTCATTTTAGTGCCAGAAGATCACATTTAAAAATAATTTTAAATAATCTTAAATTTAAGTGGTGTTAGCTTAGATGCAATTTTCTGAACTAGATAAAAAAAAAAAGAGTTTGTTTGAATTCTAAAAAAAATAGTTACTAACAAATAGCAGGTTTTTTTTAAAGATCAAAATTTTAGATTGGTTTTTAAAGTGGAATAAGCTTGTTGGTGGTATTAGTAATAAGAAATTTAGAATTAAAGCATCCTTAAGTTGGGTTGATTTTTAAGTTTGGGTTTATAGATCATAGATATGAGCTTGGTTTTTAAATGATTCTGTAGTTGGATTTAGTAAGTTCTGGTTGTTTTAGTAGTTTGAACACCGCTTTTACTTCTCTTTATATACAGTATATTTGCTTATCTTTTATATGTATATAATCAGTATTTTTACTGTTTATTATAAACTTTTTTTTTGAAATTTTTATTTTTAGTCTGTAATATTGTAAAATGACAAATAAAAATTGTGTAATTTTTAATTGGTTAATTATCACATGTAAATTTGCAAATTGATTTAAAAACTAGCCAATTAGACAAACTTTTGTTTATGAGTTTGGACTGGTAATTGGTTTAGATAAAATACAAACTAAAAATAGATTATAACAGGCTGTAGTTCCAGGCTAATAAACTGTGAATTTGTTATCTGAAGTAGATAATGAAAAAGCAGTAAAGCTAATTCTACTTTGGCAAGTTACATATAAATACTAATAAGCAACCAGGTGAGCCATGCTTTAGTTTGAAAAATAGTATAGCAATAAATAAAATTACATTTTATTGAAAATGTAAAATCTATAATAAAAATAAAGTTGTAACATGGTTGCCAAAAAAAAATAATAATAATAAAAAAATAAAATATATACTAGAAAACAAAAATGTTATACAGTCAGGGATTTTACCAAATATGGAAATCGATTCTGGAATAATTTGCAAAAATTTGATTGGCTCTTGATCGACGCTCTTTACCATTTTTTTCAATCTTTCAATTGCGAATTTGAGATTTTTATAATATTTACATATAATTAAAACTATACAAATTGATAGTAGAGAAACTCTAGTTTAAGGATCAATCAATAGCTTTTCAGGATCAACGATTTTTAAAAATATAAATGAGACCCGAAAATACAAGAATTTTAGTGTTAAACTTGTAAAGCTAAGACTTTTTTTTTTAGTCTTTCGTGCTAAAATCTACTATGATGTCACATTCATCTCGACCAAAAGCCGCAGAACTTCCCTGCATATTTAAAGAATTAGTTAAGAAATATCATAGAATTGGTTTAAGCATTTGCGAAACGGCAGCATTACAAACTTGGAGACATGCTGATAGTAAATCGACAGTTGATCGACTCCCCTTGTTTCACGCTTTTATACCTAAACTTGTAGATCTTCAGTCCCGCTTGAGTTCTTTCTCAATCTGTCAAATTCATTACAATCAAGTTGTTTCTAAAAATCATTTTTATTAGCAATTATCAAATAATTCGTCTTCCTTATCTTCTATTCACCAAGTTAAGAAATTTCGATTCGATACTAATTCTGACGATAATTCTAATTCTAATTCTAGGGTTGATGAAGAGATAACTAATATTAAAAAGCCATATTCATCTTTAGAGTTTAACAAAGCTGAGAACTTATTCGATAGAGGTCAAGTTGAAAGAGAAGATAGTGAAAACGTAATACACTTCATTAACGCGATTACGGAGTTTCTGTTGCGAATAGAAATTCAAAATGGGGAAATAACAGAGTTAAGAAAAAAAATTGTGAAGAGATAGTTTAATTAAAGGACCTATATCGAAAACAATATGAAATAAATAAGAAACTTATTGAACAGTGGAATTCTCGATATAGCAATCAAGATAAACGTATTAAAGAAGTTATAACTATCGCGCAACTTGAAAAGGAATCACTATATGAAGATATTGAATCTCTGATCAGAGATAATAATAAGTTTTTATTAGAAAATTTATTAAGTTATATACCACAAACATGGCTAAGTAAATGCAATCAAGTTGTTGTAAAATTTATTGAAACACTAACTCAAAATAATTATAATGTAGGTTCCTTGAATATCGAGAAAATTTTCAAAAGGGTAATGGCTGTCGATTCAATATATGGATCTAGGCATGGGAAATATGTATCAGAAATAAATCTTGTAGCATCGGCTATTAAATATTCTATAGCACAATCCAAAACTATTATTAATATTGATAACCATATAACAAGTTTAGGTTATATTTAATTTTAATTTAAATTTTTTTTTTTTTTTTTTAACTTAATTAATTTTTATTAAATAATAATACTTAAGAGGTTATTCTCGTTTTCAAAGTTGGTTAGACGAACTTTCTGAAAGAGAAGAACCTCTACCTAATGGGCTTTTATTCGTAGCGTTTGATAATGAGCAGAAAGGACAGCACAATTATCTTGATCAAGGATTAAATGCAGTGATTTTCCATATCATTATTAGTTTTGTTGCTTTTAACATGGAATCTCAAAATCAGATTCAATATACTAACACACCTTGGGCGTTTAATTCTTTTAATAGGATACTATATGAAAATCTTTTTGAGCTTATATCAGAAATGCAAGAAGCAATGAATCAAGAATTATACATTTATCTTACTGAAATTCTTGAATCGTTGTGTGAAGAAAAATTATCAGTGACTAATAAAATTGATTCTTTTGTAGCTAAAATAGGTTCGAGTAGCCACTGTGATAAATGGTGCCTTAACTGTGGAGAGCATAATATTGACAATCGAAAGCAAGTTTGTCCAAAGTGCAGAACTCGTCTACCAACATTGTCAGAATTACAAAAACAGAATACTCCGGAGTTAGAGAAGAGCATAAAAGACCAATCAATTACTTTTAAGCAGTATTGTATTGAAAATGAAGCTAAATTACCTGCCGTGCCAAGGATTAGTATTACACAGAAGCTATTTGCTGATTAGGAAGTTAATATTCCAGAAATTTTTGTACCTGATCCTCTTAATATTAACCCAAATTCAGCTACGAATATTGAAAAAGTTCTTTCCCATATTAAAGAAATTTCAAGAATCGAAGATGGAAGACACAAATGGGTGGCTATTACGTGTGATGGAGTTCCATATCAACGTATAATTAAAATAAAAGAAAAGTACCCTTGGCTTGTTCTTATTCCTGGTCAACTACATAAAGAAATGAACATGCTTCGGGCATATGTTGAATTGAATTGGTAAGTTTATCATGCATATTCATAAAAAAAGCCACAATTAGTTTAATTATAAGTCAAATGTTGAATAACGGCTCGAATTCAAATTGTTTAATTTTATAAGCTATTGATATTATTTAAGAAATATTAGTTTTATCTTAAATTATCTAATCTTTATCTAATTTTAACTCCTATCATTTTAAAGGGATATTGACCTTAAACAATTTGCAATATGCCAAGGGTATAAAACTGAAAATCAACTCGCTTATTTCAAGAAATGTCACGATCATCACAAATCTTGGGATTCAATTTGCAACATTTATTGTCAAGCAATGGCTATGGAATTGATGTGGCCATATATCAAGAATTATTCTAATCTGTCGGTAGAGGAATACCTAGACTGGGTAAAGGAGCAAAAGGATCCAGTTTATCGATTAAAATTTGAACAAGTAGAATTACTATATTTTGGTTAAAAATTCAATATATTTACCATTAATATTCTTAAATTTTCTTAAATAGATCTTCACTTATCTCCAAGTCATTATTAATTACAGGACAGCTGTTAGAAATAATAATCCTTTGTTAAAGAGAGCTGCAAAAAGAGTATTCTTGCCAATATGGTCTGCATGACGTCATCCAATATACCGTCTAATAGACTTTTCAAACGAAATACAACTGATGCAGCTTGATCCGACGATATGAGATATTATAGTGTGGTTTCTCGATCAGAGCACTTTAATAAACACCAGGGGTTAGATGTGATTTTAGAAGAAATAAATAAGACCTTAAAAACATTGATACCATCTGTTCCACAAGCACGCCATTGGAAAATTGCCACGAGAAATTGCAAAAAATTTCTTCAGGTAATCCATTATATTTGATTTTATTAATAATTTAATAGTAAAATTTTTATAAATTCTAATAAATTATAAAAATTTTTAAATTTAGTTGCAGTGTAATTTCTTTAAATCAATCGGATATAACGATCTTCAAACTACTGGCCCAAGGACATGACCGGAATCAACTACAAAGTGCCAGAGATTCAGAATTCATCTATGATGTAATAATTTTATTGATCCTTTTAAATCGGTGACTATATGCAAAGGCTTGGGAGGGCATGAATTAAGTGCACAGCTGTTAAATTTTACAGATTTAGCAAAGCAAGCAAGAAAAAAGTATTTTGATAAAGCATTTTGTGAAATTAATTCTGATTCTTCTTTTAAGCCAATTCCAGTAACCAAATAAGAAGAAATCACACAAGAAGCGGATGAAAATATAACAAGACCAGAAATAATTGGCAAGATCGATGGCTTTTTAAAACAGATAGGTGAAAGCGTTCAAAAAAAGTACTGTGGATTCAGACAAAAAAGGTAAGATGAATTATTAATTATATTAGAGGAGGTAAGGGTCTTATTTAATTCAGAAAATGAACATGATAACAATGATGATTGTTCCAAAAATTCAGAAACGTAGAAGCATCGAGGATTGTTACTATTACAGTATTAATAGAAAAGCGATATGTGCGATTGATTGTTCCGAAGGTAAGTGCATTATGTTAAAATTTTAATTTTTTTATATATTTTGTTTTAATATATGCGGGGTTCTAAACATAAGCAAATAAAAGCATTGGTCTAAATCATGTAAAACAATGATATATACAGATATATGAATAATAAATAGAATCATTGTATAAGTTATAATTTATTAAATTCAAATAAATATTTTCGTATACCACAAAAATATTTTACATGATTCCACTGCTCATAAATTTATAGATTGATCAATCTGTTGCTCCTGGTCGCAATTTTGATAGGCAATACAATTAATTTTTATTGTGGTTATCGTACATTGTAATTCTGGATCAGGTTCTAAAAGGTTGATTTTAAAACCTTATGGCACTTTGCAAAAAGGTCAATTCAAGAATTTTGTAGATTCCAATAAATATGTAATATTAGACTATTTGAAATCACGAAAATTATCTTTTTGCAAACCGCTATAAAGCAAAAAAAAAAAAATTTAATAGTAATACAGTCAGACCCCCCTAAATGCAACCTCTCTAAGTGCACGTTCTATGAAAAGCCTCCCTAAATGCACGTCTTTTCTTGGGCCCAACTAATATTACGCCTATGGATTTTTACCTCTATAAATGCACGTTTGGCAAAATTTTTACATATGGTCCCGTCACATTGCATTTAGAGAGGTCTGACTGTAATATAAAGAAATTATAATTATCTTTATAAAAGTCTATGTGCAATAGATATAAAGAAGCCAACTTATAATTGCAGAATTGAATAGATGAAACGGATACAAATAAAAAAAAATAGATAGAATAAATAAAATAAATAAGACGAAAAAAAAATTAAAAAAATATGTAAAATACTATACAGCTATATACAGATATAGCACCTGAAGATTATACAGGTATACGTTTGCTAAAAATCGATTAAATATAGGCTCTTGATTTGATTGGTCAATCATCGTAATACGTAGAACAATCTGGAAAGAAATCTAGAATAATCCGATTGGAAATCATTACTAAATAAGGTGCGATCGTCAATCGCCAAATATGGTAAAATCCCTGACTGCAATATGTAATCATTGATTAGTGATGTAATTGGTTTTATCCAATAGAAACGTTATTTGTATTCATCCAATAGAAGTGTGAAGAGAAATTAGTAAACCTGTAAAATCCACGTTTGCTACAGAGTTATTGGCCTTAATTGCTATGCATTATGGCCAAAAAGGATTTCGTGGCACCAAAAAAAGCTCATTTGCATGATGCCTATGTCACTTCGAAACTGTTGAAAGAGTGGCATAATATAGATTCTTATATTAGCAAGTTACTGGAAAATAATCTGGAGTTATTGAAAAATGATTGTTTTATAGTTTGTTGTCGGAGTTTGGGTTCGTTATCAAAACGGGATTCGGAGTGGCTAAACAGTGTCTCTAAATACGCCTCCAAGTTACTTTCAAAATGAAAGGGACCTGAAAAACAACACTGGTTCAACATTGCAAAAAAAGTCATCCAATATAAACATGACAATGAGAAGATTGCAGCTAATGACGCTGAAATTCAATGGAAAAAAAACTATCAAATCTCAATGAACTACTGTTTCTGCTATTAACTTAGTCACTAAAGAAATTGATAAACTAGCATCACATAAACATCAACATGAAGAAGAGCCACTAACACCGGAAAATAAAGTATACTCCGCATCTTCTTCACCACCTTCAGATGGGATATTACTTAGGAAAACAAAGAAAATCAGTTACGCCAAATCAGATTTAGAGAATGTAAAGAAATCATCAAGTTCAGATTTAGAGGATGTAGAAGAATTTAAGGTATTGTAGCTATTATTTTTACCAGGTTATATATTCGTGAATCACTCAACTATGACTTTATTTTAGAAATTTATCAAGAATAAAAATATAAAATCACAAAAATATGTCTGCAATAACTTTATTTCTTATGAAAGCACGCTATGTCCAACAGTTTATTCAGCTACGAGCACTTTAATAGCGACACCTAATATAATTCATTCAGCTACAAGCACTTTAATTGTGATACTTAATAAACCCATTATTACAAAAGCAATATACAATGAATATTCTGCACACATAATATGTGCTTTTAATACAATGATACATCTTGTCAAAGAAACCATTGAAAAACTGGTATATGAAAAAGTCAAAAATATGCTCCAGGTGGGAAACAAATTGGTCATGAATGATTTGATAGTTAAAAAGCTCGAAAACATATTTCAAGCAAGTTATTCTAAAATCGAATCTAAAGTAATTTTGGAGACGAATATTGAAAATAATCAAACAATGAAAGAGAATAGATTTATATTCTTTATTCAATATGCGTTACTGGACTTTGTTTTTATGTTTAAATATTTGATGCCAAAAGTTTTAGACCGTGATATACTTGAATGATCTTATATTGTCAAATGCCTGTTCTCAATTTTATGAGCATTTCGCAATGCTTTTCCTGATATCAAATATATGTGGTTAGAAAAAGATATAAGATCTATAAAGGAAGCAAACCTCATGTTTACAAAAAATTTTGGGTAACGAAAAGCTGATCTACTTATTTTCAGGTTATTCGATGCAAGAGAGATTTTGAATGTTGAAGTATCCGGGCCTTTCTATAGATCGAAAAAAAAACATACAGTTGGTGATGTAAAAAAACTATTAATTATGGCTATATGTAGTTTATATCGACTTCTTGGCAATAACCTTAATTGCAATATTGAGGATGCCAAAAATGTTAAAACTTATAGCATTCAGGTTATTGGAGACCGACTTACACTGCTTGCTATTTCTTTAATAAGCAAAAGAAAATATTTGGCAGTTGAATTGGTCTCTTGTATAATTCCATTTGCATTTGATGCAATCACATGTTACATGAAGATTTTAATTTTTTTGCAGTTATTTGGAATGGGTTTTTAGAACAAGAAAAATTACAAAAGAAAATTCGTTCCTTTATTCCAATTGACAATTGCTCTGAAAATTTAAGAAAGTGGTTACATTTACCAGATGATGACATTTCACTTGTAACTGAAGAAGATATAGATGAAATTTTTATCTATTGATTGTTGCTATAACATATAACTTTTAATAAAGTATTTTTAGTCTGTGTAGTGTCGCACTATTGCAGTGTGTAATAGGAACATAATCAAATTTGCAAATCATAGCTTATCTATACAATCAGGTATAAACATGAAATAACGTGCAGGAATGTAGCTTTGAATTTTGGCCTAAATTAAAGTTAATTTAGGTATTATTCAAAATAACGCGCAGATATTCTGCAAATTCTGCAGTGCATTTGTCGAATTTGCAAAATCCGCAGTTAAATAGTGTATTATTATTGGTCTGCTGATTTTGGATTTGCAGAACTAAGGCATAGCTTATTGTTAGCATGAAACAATACATGATTAATTGTCTTAAATCAAATCAATAATTCTATATAGATCTACCAGACAATATCAGTAGTGCCAGCCAAATTAGCTGCAAAAATCTGTACAATTATGTGCGGAAAATAATGGATAAAAATTGCAGAATTCTGAATGGGTTTCCTTATGTCAAGAAAATTCCAGGCTGAAGATCACTATAGATTGTTTCCGATCTAATTCTGAGGCCAAAACATTAAATTTCTTTAAATGATTTCTTAGTAATCATTCGATCAAATTTATATTTTGATTCTATATATTTGTAAAATTAAAATAAAAAAAATTCATTGAATTTGGTTTAGTGGTTATTAAGAAACCTTCACTAGAAGTTTTGAAAAAGCTTGAAATATCTTGGAAAAAAAAATCTAAAATCAACAAATTTTTTCTTTTTGAAATTTTAAATGATGATTTCTCAATACCCATCTATCAAAATTCAAATAAACTTTTTTTATTTTGATTCTGCAAGTATGAAGAATTAAAAAAAAAACTTTTTTACTGAATTTGAATAGACAGATGTTGAGAAATATTGATTAAAAGCTGAAAAAAGTTTGGTTGCAGCTTTTTTATTTTAGATATCTAAACTTTGAACAAAGATAACTCCGCACTTATCTGATCAAATTCAATTAACTTTTTTTATTTTTATTTTTATTTTTATTTTTTTTATTTTTATTTTTATTTTTTTTAATATTGAGGTGACCACTTAGGCCCCTGGCACTTTATTAGTTCAAACGGGTGGGCTGTCCGAAGACA